>JAUZST010005076.1:0-15847 GCA_034779995.1 Parotocinclus haroldoi
GTGTGTGTGTGTGTGTGTGTGTGTGTGTGTGTGTGTGTGTGTGTGTGTGTGTGTGTGAGTGTGTGTGTGTGTGTGTGAGAGAGAGAGACTACCAAGGACTACAGTAAATCTCGGTCAGAGAGGACAAATGACACGGCATAAAGTTTAGCCTGACTCTACACTATAAAACAAAAACAATTATTCCCACAAATTATATGTAAAACAAACACAAAATCTCTGCTCTATGCATACAGCAGTACCAAACCTTAAAAACATAAAGTCTTGTAAAAATGGGTACATGGTCAGGACCCTGGCTAATGTTGGGCAGTTACTGATTAGAAAAGTAAGTGAGTTCAAATACTGGTTGTAAGACTGTTGGTTCTTGTGCAATGGCTTTAATCTTTAATAACTCATCTCAATTGTAAGTCATATTGCATAAGTGAGCTGTAAATGTAAGATTTTACACAGAGAGCTGGACAATACGATAATGGAACATGACGGGATGAGCAGCCTCATATCTATGTAAAAAAATGCAGTAAGTTATCGTGAGCACTCTTATGAAGCCAAAATCACAACATTATATTTACATTTGAAAACTGCTTATTCCTGTTTGGAGGAGGGGGGTGTATTTGTGTACACAAATACACGTATCACCAAGCTAATTGGCGAGCACATGAGCAACACAAAAGCTGTAAAAAACACAACTTAAATGCATTTTAAGTACTTAAAGTTCCAACTGGACAATCCCTAAAGTACGATGATGTAAATCATTTTCATCTAATTCAGTTGACTCGGTTATGTTTACTACTTCATTGAGTATGTGTCACCTGCTCATCTGCTTTTATGCATGTCCGTAACTGGCAAGGTGGTACTTTGTAATTGTAAATTAGCAGACTTGCAAATCTCCAACTCTGACTAACAGAAGTGTTTTCACGAGCTGCTTCGAGTCAGATTATCAAAATGCTTTTCACAAGCACACAGCTTCAGGACGCAGGTATTTAAGGAATTAAGTCTGAAGACCACAGCTGAAGTGGAGAAACGCAGTAAATCTGTGTTTACAGCAAGTATGTTAGTTGGCTAGAGTAATAGCTAATCCAGCTGAAAATTTAAGATGTTATAAAGCAGCAATGCAATCTGTAAAGTAATAAAACTGACAACTCAAGTTAAAATTAGTTGTGCTAGCCAGCATAGCGCCTATCCAGCCTATACTATACGCTAGCTGATCTATTGTCTTGGCCCTTTGCATTATACATTTTAATATGTATTTCAGATCACTGTTTTATATACAATAAATAATCAACTGTTACTTGAATAAGAAATGAATCTTTCGAAGGGTTCATGGTTATACTTAAAAACCTAACCATGGCAACTTTCCTGCCAATATTTGAACAACGTTCCTAAGCATTTTGCTTCCTAGAAAAGTGCTATTATGATGACAACGACAAATGAATGCAAAAATAATTTCAGATACGCCGTATCACATTACATATCGCAGTTCGCACAAACACAGAAGTAGATGTATTGTAGTGCCGTGTATTGTAACTCCCTCGGAGAGCCATTCTAGATCCCAGCATGCAGCACACGGCTCAAAGGTCCATTAATTTAGAGGTTTATGTGAGTATAAAAGTAAAAAGTTAATGCTCATAGTGCGTGTTTTATTGTGTTGTGCCATTTATGCCAGGTAATTTATTGTAATGTGAGTTTCCAGCGCATTCAGTGACTTACAGCAGCGATGCATGACTTACTGTTCTGGTGAATGTTGTGTAAATGTGTGACCTGAGTGGCTGAGCTGCGACTCAGCAGCATTTACCTTCATACCGACTGTATATAGCTCTGGGTGGTGATTTGATCTAAGTATATGGGTTGTGAATAACGATCAACACTACAGCATTCAATTGACTGATATTAAATTGTAGTAAACTGTATGAACTGCAATGGAAACATAACGTGTAAGTTTAGCTGATCGAAAATGTTTTGCAGTTGATTTTCGTCTTGTCAGTGCCCAACAACAGTTAACCAACACTGACTCCAATAATACCACTTTTATGTGGTTAAAAAAAAAAAAAGTGGTCGCACTTTCACCATGCTTGTCGCTGACTGCACTAGGATCAGCAAAAAATAATCCATTGCTTTGTAAATTTTAAGCATAAAGTCAGCAGCACCTTAAATTTCCTCCATGCTATTTTCTCTGGCCCCACTAGTAAAACATTCAATTCCCTGTCACTGATGACCTCTCTCATTTTTGGAACAAAAATGTCTTCCTTAATCTTGGCAAGTTCTCTTGAAAACATCTGCCTCAAATAGCAAAATCTGTCACATTTTTTTTTTTTTACATTATTTTCATTACAGCTTTTATCAATCTGAGTTTTATATGAAGAGAAGGAAATATCTTTTTTAGGTCAACAAGCGATTTACGCACCGCACTTTTCTGCCCTTGAATTAAATGCTTATGCAGCAGCCCGGTGTAATGTGACCCTTTGGCACAGCTACCCTATTCATAAAGGAAACAACAGTACTTTCTATATTTGAGTTGTATTCCTAGTAGCAGTGCCAACACTTTTAGATCACTGCAGATGTTCCTGTTGTAACTGTATTACTGTTCCATGTTATTGTAGGTGTATCCACATGTGCACATGTGCAGGGCAGCTTCCATTCTTAATAAGCTATTAAATCTGAAATTCTGGGGTTTCACACAGAACGTAAAGTCATGAACAAACCAACAGTGTTAATGCAGGACCACAGGATGTCAACGTGAATGGGACTTGTTCTTGGTTTTGCTTCTGGTGACAGCAAACCCTGTCCCTTCTTTTAGTTCTTTTAATTCTGGCCATATTATCAGACTAAGATACACAACTCCAAAGTGTTCAACAGGTGGATCAACATTGAGTGTGTCTACTTAATAATCTGATAACTGCAGAAAATCCGATTTAGTCAGTAATCTGGTCAACAAGTATACATATCTGATTGATTAATCAGATAATGAGAAACCTCCAGGTTTACATGACCTAGGCCAAAACACTGGATTTCTACTTTGCAACCTGCCAATAATATCACAGAAAGATGTGATGGAAGCGTCAATCTTTAATATTACATCATGAAACACATTATCTTAAGTTTATATTGCATGTAAGATTAAGTTTTCCACCATTGGTTTAAGCATCGTGGTATCATCATCTACCTTATATAGGCTCCAACAGATGGCACTGATCTCATGCCTGAAGGCAGATTTCTTCATTTTAGTAGAGAAGTCAGACACATTGGTAAGGCAGACGTAACATAATCTTTCTGTTCTAACCATATTATTGGGTCTTTCAGCCAAGCCCAGGATGCACATGCTTCCCAACATTTTTCTTGGTCATCCATTTTGGATCTGAAGTAGAGCTTCAGTTTATTTAGCACCACAGTAAGACTGTGAATCTGTTGTTCGTTTTCCTTTCTATGCTATTGCCTGGAATTTTGACATGAGTTCAAACAATATGTAAATGTGAGCAGATTTTATAGCCTATTACAACATTTAGTCAACATTTAACCTAGCTAAGTATGACCATAGACCATCCTACCCAAGCCCAGGCATAACCGGACTAACAAAAACAGCTTGCGTTGTGACCAAGATATTAACAAAATACTTCAAATACGACAGAAAATCATAAAAGTTGGTTATCCCCACAAAACAATACTAAAAATATTGTCCAGTGGTAGTGGTTCAGTGCATCAGCCTCCCTTACACAATTTCAATTTACCATATATACAAAATGTGATTTTTGATGCATTGCTCCTCCACCAAATATCCCATTCCACAGTCTGTTACTTCAACTACTGTCAATGAAAGGCCATCTGCTTTATTTCAGGTGAACTAAACTATTGGCACATGGCCATGTGTAATTAGTGATTTTGTCCATGACATCTGGTTCTGATGTGTGTTTCCAGTGTGCTTGTAAACTAAAAAAAGGCAAGCATGACATCTTAGTAGCAATCTACATGTCATCTAAATAACATCCATGCACATAATACAAGCTGCATATGTGTATTGGCGTAACCGTTACACAAAGCCGGGTTAAATGTTTAAGGGTATTTCTTCAGTCAATAATCGATGAGTAACATTGTTTATAAATGGAAGGACAGACTTCAGTTAGACGTGCCAACCGGAGTAAACTACTTGCCAAGAGGATACAGCTGCAGCCGTATAAAGGCATGGAGTCACTCCCCTGGACCCTTCTGCAAGTGTTTCACACTATCTCACAATATCACAATATGACACAGCGGCTCGGAAATCTTCTGCGTAAATGTAATGCCTATATTAGATTTTGACTACTACTAATACAACTACTTCCCTTCGACCTTAAACAAAACTCTCCTTATAATATTAGCAGTGGCGTTCAAACATACATAGAAGAAAACGTGACAGGCATCTTTCTTATGTTTGGTACCACCACCCAAAACATTTAGGGTGGAAATAAGTACTAAAAGCTAAAAGCTAAAAACACTTTTATTCAGCCAAGACATTACACTAAAGCTATGAACCTAAGGTTCGTGAAAGGTAACAATAATTTATAGAGCACAGTACTACAACTGTGTTTTTCAAGATATTGCTTGCACAGCTTCCAAGTACTGATCAACAAGTGTAATAATTGCAAGGGAATCATCTGTGATTATTTGGCAGCAGCCTGACCACTATGGAGCAGGGATGATGAGACTAAGCTTTTGCCAACAGCACAGTGTTTCTAAGAAGATTACCAGTTTGTTGTAATCATCTCATTCTTCCACTCTGAGTCAGCAGCTATTATTACTAGTTCTGATGAACATGTCTGACAACATCTTAAGTAATGGTGCCTTCAAATTTTCTGGCATTAAAGCTATTTCAAGCATCTCTAAGGTCATATTATGTCAGACATTCCTGTGATAATAAGATGCAGTAAGAAGGCCACTACGTGGACAATAAGGAATTATAAACTCTACGTTCTTGTAGTGGTGCAGAAAGGTACAAATCCTCGAACTCACATTCTTTAGTGTGAAGCAAATCAATGTTTTCTTTAGTTACTAAACATTGATGGCCAAGAACCACATGGTTAAGTAAAGATTTAGGAAAACATTCACAGCTTTTTTAAGTAAAGTCAAGTCATACTTATTTAGACAGTGCTTTTTATAATGGAGCATTTTGTCAAAGCAGCTTTGCAACATTATATTATCTTAAACAGCCAATCCCAAATTCAGCAAGCCTGGGGTGACAGTGGAAAGGAAAAACTCCCTTTTGTTGCAGAGAATAAACCTTGGGAGGACCAAGACTTAAAAAGGGTCCCATCCTCTGTGGGTGGCCTGGATGTTAACCAAAATAGCTACATTTGCATTTATAGTAGAATTAAGTAAATAATAACAGTTAAAATAAACCGTTTTTTATAGTAAACTGTTTCAAGATTGTGGATTTTCTTCACATTTTGATTATGTTAAGTAGTAAAGAGAACTGAGCAAGATGTTTACTATAAAGTAGAAAGGTTTGGTTACACCAATGCTTTGGATGTCCATTCTGAGGAAATATTTTAATTATTCGGCTTTAAAATATGCTATTTTTAATTGAAAATGACCATCTAACATTACAACATGTTTTACAAGGAGGAATTCTAGTTAGAATTCGGTTTTCAAAATAAATAGTAAGTTGAAATAAATATGATCAAATCGATGAATGTGATACAACCTGAGGTTCTTGAGTTGCAAAATATAATTTCTTATTATTACCATGATTGTTACCAAAATGCTAAAAAAAAACTAAAAAAAAAAACACTGAAACCACAATTACTGACGATTACTGAACTAAAACCTGGGTGTCTTTATAGGATTACCCCAAATCTAATGCAGTCTTATAGTCGTATTCTGTTTTATATAATCTGGGTACATATTAATATGAAAGATCACATTTAGGTGTGCATACATACGCTCTGACAACACATTCAACTTTAAATTAACAATAAATTAACAATCAATTTAAACAGCCACACAGAGGAAGAAATGATGAAAGAAGAAAGAAGGACCAACAAAGCATTAGACAGTGCCAAAATTCTCAGGAGGAAATGTTTTAGCATCAGACTCTTTCCATTGCAAACAAAGAAGCTGGCCTTGTAGCACACTAGCTAAAGCAGGCCTGTTTGAGGAACCTCGTTGTCTGGAAATATATAACCAGATCAAAGCACATGTGTGTGCCAAACTGAGGGGGTGGTCAAGAGCCCAGTCTGGCAAACAAACGGTCTGACTTAAATACACACTGATCACAGCCACAACTGCCCACACAAACATCAAACACTTCTTGTACCACCTCAATTCCCCTGAGCCTACCCAGAAATTGCAACAGATGGCACAACACACCCACTCTCACACATGCACAGGAGTGCAACTGCACACATCATGAACGCTTTCCAGGAACTCACTATGCTCATACTATCCTCCTTCCCCAAGTCTCAATTCATTACTGATACAAATCTGCTATAAACCATTCTTCTGGAGCAGATGAAATATGGCATGGCATCTTTCAACCCCACTACCACTATATTTAGTCTATTTTTTTTCATTTTGAACTCATGGCAAACAAATCAATTGTTTTTTACCCTGACCTTTATCTAGTTTAACTTTGATCAATTACTGTCAGAGAGACACATTATTCTCAAGACAGCAATCAGTTAGCTAGTCCAAACTGCTGAACACCTTTCTTGACACAAAAGGAAACACAAACAAACTATACTCCATTTATCCAAAAAGCACCCTTTCGGAAATATTGCAAATACAACAATAGTTTGTGTGTGATCATGTGTGAACGAGAGGTTTTCTAACAGGTAGAAACCTTAGCAAGTAAATCAGTTAGCAAGCAGCATGACGTAGCATGGGCATTTTAGTCTTGGCTTACAATTATGCTGTTGTATTATATATATTGTTTGATATTATAAATATTGTTTGATATTTACACAACACTATATTTTACAATGTGACTTTTTTTTCAGAACATACTCTATTGTTACAAAGCAGAATGTGAAAAAAGGTGAAATGATTGTAGGAAGACGGATTTATTTTTCAAACTACTTTGCCTCCTTATTATCTGCTACACAACGTGTTGATCCAATATCAAAGATTAAGATATATTGAGTGCTAGGTATTTTGGGCACTGAGCAGTAGACAGGGCAGTTAAAGTCCTTCATTGTTGTAGCCAGCACAACAGAAAGCATGTCTCTGAAAAGTAGGTGTTCTTCTAGCTAGAGATCATGAAGCAGGTCTTTATCCTCCATGCCCAACTATAGACAATGACTTGTCTTTCTTCCTCCTACTGTAGTAGGAGCAATATCCCAAACTGGATTTTGCTGACCATGAATAATGCTGATACACAAATCTCTTGTGCCCATCCACTAAAATGTGGCATGCCTGCCATGCTCAGTGATCTAAAGGCAGATTTTGAGCCAGACAGCCCATGCATTCTTAATGCTAGACTGAATGACCTTACGGATTCAGATGGCACTCGGCACGTGGTTACGTGGTTACAGAAGAGAGGAATGTTCTTAATATCCTTGGAGTATCGGCAAGTGGGTCTGCCATGTGAAATGGCCCTGCTATGGCCTTTAGTTTCAATGATGTGGCATTTCTAAAAGGTGGAAGGAAATCTAGAGATTGTGAATCATATGAACAAATGTGGATGTGGGCCTCAGAGGTATGTCCTATAAAGATTAAAGTAGCTAAAGGTGGAAATGGAACTACTGGAAAGAAACATGAAAACGAGTCATAAAATGAGTCACCCTCTCTGGACAACACGCCACCTGACCACAAGTGTGTAAAAATATATCGTTTTATCCACACATCCCAGTATGACCATAATCAGACATTCCACATACCCAACACTAAAAATGTGATTCCAATTATATCGTCTCATGGCCCAACAGAAACCTCTCATCAACTGTCACAGGCAGTGAACGAATGTAATTAAACAGTTATGTCTACAGTGCTATGTAAACAATATGAAGACTAGAATAGGCAACTTTGTAAATGAACATTATGACTCTGAGCTGTTCAAATTTAGCAGGGAATATTACAGTAATAAGTGTACTGAAAAGATGATGAACCAACACGACACATTGACCTTCTGCACATGCCACATTTTCTAATCTTATCTTTATGTATATACACTACATGACCAAAAGTGTTTGTCTGTCCACCGGTGTCCAACCACATACTAACCACATTTTTACTCATTTTCAATGTGTGTGCATAAAAATCATTTAAATAAGTGCAAAATGTAGAACTGTGTTGAAATTTTAAGTTTTTGGGGTTTTTTTTGTTTTTTTTTTTGGGTGGGGTGGGCAGTAGGTTCATATCTGTGTGTGTGTGTGTGTGTGTGTGTGTGTCTCTTCACTAATTTATTTTTAATCCCTGTATAAAATTGAATAGTAACCTCTTACTGAGGACAGAAATGAAAGGTGCAGGTAGGGGCAAAATATCACGCAAAGATCTCAGTTTAGAATTGGATTTCCCAGGTTCCACTTTCAGCATGTCATTTGTAAAAGTGGCAGTGGGGATTAAAATACCTTGTTTAATACTACCATGTTATGAAGGGATATCGAACATAAAGAGATGAGATGTCGAGACTGACTATAACATTATTTTCCAATCTGACGATAACTTTGAGCCTCACTGCTCCAGACTTGCATGTTCTCCCCGTGTCTGCACTGGTCTTCCCTAGGTACTCTTGTTTCCTTTCATGTGCAGTTTTTAAGTTCCTCAATTTCCTAATAAAGGGAAGCGTGAGTATAGATTTTTTTTTTAATCCATATATACACCCCGTCAACTTGTCTTTGTCTGCTAGTCAGCTCAGGAGTCTATATCGTTAAACCAAAGACTTCGAAAAAGGGAGAAAAAAAAAATCACCCAGAAGTTCAGTCAGCCACAAAAATGTCAAGTACAAACCCAGAATGCAGACGTCTGGTAACAGCAAAACTTGAAACGCTTTAGAAAGTCTTAAGCCACAAAAATCTTCAGCACTAAAATCTAATAACTGTGTATCTCATATAAACAGAATAAGCTTACAGACCAGATACACCAAATGAATTACAGATGGTTGCGTTAACATAACACAAATAGCATGCCCTTTTAATTTCATTACTAAATGGTAATACATGTTTACCAAAGTATATTATTCATGGATTCAAATTATTTGTACTGATCAAATTATTAAATGTCTCATTTCAGTATCAGTATTGTTCTATATCAAACAATCACATTTCAGTTTGTTAAAGAAATAGAATGGATAACTAACATTCATTGGACAAATTTAAAATGCAACAGGGCGCCGACTACAGGATGCTGGTGGTTGGACATTTTCGCTGGCTATTTTTGATCTTGAGGTGGGTTAAAACTCCAGCAGCACTGCTTTGTCTGATAGACTCGTATCAACTTCAGTGGCACTGGCAGTGCTGAGATTGATCCACCTCCCAAATAATACCTGATCTGTGGGGGTCCTGTGAGTCCTGACCATTAGAGAGCAGTGTAAGGGGGTTAAAGAATGTTAGAGAGTGTAAAGAATGTTAAGTGCTGAGAGAACTAAAAAATGAATAAGCAGTATATAAACTGAGAAATATAGTATGCCTAAGACTTTTGCAAAGTACTACAGTCATGGCCCAAAAGGGTGTGAAACCAAATATTAAGTTCAGGGTGCCAACAATTTTGTAAAGACCAGTTTTGCATGAAATTATTTTACGTTTGGCTTTTTTCTGGGGTTTTTTATGTGTTGTTTCAATAAACAGGAAAGGAAATAAACGTGTGTAACAAAACGTGTAATTGCAACAAATTTCTGTGATAAATACTTCATTTTTTTGAAAAATGTCAGGGGTGCCAACAATTCTGGCCATGACTGTATATAAAGATCCAAACATAAGACTGGCTGGTCATCTGCATTCAATGCTTTCCTGAGGACGAGTTGATTTCATTAAAAGCTATGATTTCTGCTGATGTTACACAGAGTAAAGGCTTGGTTTGGCAAGAACTTTTTTTGTGTGCACACGTTGAATCATAGGTGTAGGACTTTGGATGCCTCCGATGAAAAGCTCTTCTGTTCTGAGCGGTTCCTCCACAGGTGGTAGTTGCTGTAAGGGAGAAGCTGACACAGCTTTGCCACAGACAAGGAAAGAGAAAACACTGAGCAGATGTTCTTTCTGTTTGTAGCAATCTACTATCTCTATCCACTGGTCTAATAGCTGAGCCTTGTGAAATTGCATGCAATGTTCCCAAGAGTGCCTTGCTTAAATAGCCTCAGTTCTTTAGATTCAGATATTTGGTTGAATATTGTGCCCGAAGACCACTACATGTCTAACAAAATCAAAGTAGAGATGCACAAATGTTTCATTTAACGAACAGGTTTTGACCAAAAAAGGTTACTGCCAAGACTTACATTTACCAACAGTGGGAGTTTTGCAGTGGTAGGATTTGAACCCTGGACCTTTCTGTCCATAGTCCAGCACCTAAACCACTAGGCTACCACAGCCCAGGTTTGATCAGTCCACAAACAAGAACTCTGGAAACAACACTTGAACTTGGCTCACACACAAACTGTGAAAATGCAGAGCTTTAACCAAGTAAGACAAAGGGTTTAAAACAGCAGAGACTGTCATAGGAAACGGAGCCCAGGTGAAAGGAATAAACATACAGACGGCAGCTGGGTCTTTGGCATATAAATGCATGAGAAAATCTGGGATGGAATTCAGTAAGTTGGACATCGAATAAGTTATAACAAGAATTTTTACAAAAAAAAAACTTTGTTTCTCATTTTTAATGGACATGGCTGGAGTGATAGCTGAATATACATAAAGGTGTGAAAATCTAACAGTGTATTCATTATTTTAGTCAAAACTTTTGACTTTTCTCATTTTAATTATTTTGTATCCTTCACTTTCCTGCACCTGTCAAACCAAACGCATTCATTTTGAACAGCAGCAGATCAAAAGCAAACATATTGGCCATGTGAGATCATCTCACAAACATCAGAGACATCAGAAAAGATCTGTAGTCATGCAGTAGTCGTTTTATGCTTCATTCAAACCCCTCAAACCTTTAAACAAAGGTTTTTAGAGATTTCCCTTTAAAGTCTTTAAAAATCTAGAAATACAAAATAAATGACCGCAAGAATAACCACGTAATTGTTGATTTGGTTATTAGGATATAATAAATAGACTCACACAGAGTATAGACAGACAGAAACTGTAATGTCGTGGCACCCTCTGGTCTCCACCAGGCATCATGTTGGCCCTGAGGAGTGCTAAGCGAACTTCAGGCAAGGAGAAAACACACTGCAGCACAAACTAATCTTATGATGATAAGACCCATTCACGTGGACATTGAGTGCCAGGGAAATAAACTTTTTACAAATAAAGAACCCTGAAAACAAACAAAACTGAAACCGTACCTCACCAGAGGCAGGATACAAACCAGCATTCAACCACTGATCCATTCATCTTCGTATCCCACCTCTGTTAAAGTGGGGTTTTAGTTGTGATTGATTTTCTGACATTATTAAGCTCAGGCATACATTTTCCCATCAACAAAGATTTCAGTGCATCTCAGGTTGGGGGCTGGGTCTATGTGCCGCATGGGGCAGACCAGGGAGACCAAATGTCCATTTGCAAATCTATGAAATCCCTGATTGTGAAAAGGTTGTCCTGACTGTGGTCTTGTTTTAAACATTGCTCTTGATGTTGCGAAAATCATAACCTCTTTAACTGCAGAGTAAGTCAAAAGTGACAGGATACCCTTTTATTTCAGAAACAAAAGAAAAAATAACATATTTGCCCCAGCATATATACCCCAGCAAGTAATGGGTGAGAGGACCTATCTTTTAGGCTAACCGTGCAACATGGTCACCCTCTTGAAAGTCGTCATATTGGATCAAAGGCAAGTTTTCCAATGGGAAGGTGGTCATGTAGCATATTAAAGAAGACCACCACAGGTTCATCACAGGTAAGTAAACTGATAAGTGTAAACTGGTAAGATGGAACTGACAATTCTGATGTCTGAGGAGCCGCAGATTTAAACAACTGACACCCAGAAAGACCACCAGTTTCAAACAGCTACAAGACTACATTACAAAAACTTCATGGTTTTGCCAGCCTTTGCCAAAAGTCTACGGTACAGCACACGACATGCCCTGTGACTTTGAATCACCTTGTGTCCTGTGTCTTTTGACTCACCCTGTACATCAATGTTTTACAGCACAGAGGGTCAAATTCAGTAGGAGATGTTGAACAAATAAGATGAATCACCAGACTCTCCAGGGAAAAGAACGTAACTGAAGCATGACAAGTAGAGGTAGATATGCTGCAGAATATTACTATGTATGATGCCTCCAAACATAGAACCTTTTTAACAACTGTGAACTCTGAAACAAATTCACCTTATACTTTCCAGCTGGAAAAGCAGTCTCCCTTACCATACACAAGATGCTTGCTCAGTAATTCAAAGATAATATAATTCAAACAGCTATTCCTTATTCTTGGCAGACAGGTCTGTTATTGAGTGGTCCAATAGTGTTGAATCAGCTATGTATCAAATTTTCCCCGGTAATACTACTGTATATTGCTTCAATTTGGAGAAATGTAATCACCCAAAACAAATGGCAAAAACTAGTTTGAGGATGAATGTAATTAGTAAATCGTATAATGAATAATTGTGAAACTACAGAACTGAGAAGTTTGAGCTGAGGTTCTAGGTGCATTATTTTGTTTTAATAAATTACAGGTAACGGTCATTTAATGACCACCTTAACAATTATATGAATAATATGAATAATTCAATAAAAGTGGAAATAAAATCTGCCTTTTAACACCAGGTGTTGCATCCATAAACAGATGGTCAAAATGTTTTAGGTTAAGTATTTTTTACTGGCATCAGTATTACGTCATGCATTGATTTTTTTTGTTTATTATTTTTACATTCATTAATATGAATTACTTTGCCACAACTACATGCAAAAAGGAACTATAGTATGGTCTGTGTTGACACTTTTAGGACACTGACACAGGCAGACCGAAATGCAAAAGCCGTGTCGGCTTTACCTACATAATACCTAGAAGTGATTGATTTAACTGTGACTTTTTACTATTGCCACTCTTGATTCAAGATTTTAAGTGATTTAAAGGTGATAGTATTGCCGGTTCTGGAAATGAGTGTTTCTGCAAGTGGACTCATTCCTTCTTTGTTATGTGCAGCCATCAAGGTAGGTTTATTTACATGTATATTTTGGTTCTACAGTCTGTGTGATGTGTGCAACTGAACAACTTGTAACAGTGTGCTGTATATAATACATGGTTAGGTGTATTTCCTGGAGGGCGTGATGCGTACAATAGTTAAGGTTTCAGATGTGGTGTAAACTGTAGCGTTCCACTTATGTTTTCAGTTTTCTTGTGATTATACCCATTATATTTAAATTACAGTAGCATAAAAGACTTTGTTACTGTGATAATGTCCATTTGGCAACCTGTTTCACTTATTAAACTCCACATATGGCACACACTTTCTACAGGTATGTTCCGCTTAGGTACCTCTTTGTTTTGAAAGGCATAAAACTGAAATGATTTGGATTTCCCAACAAGGATAAACAGTAAATGCATACTTCTGCATAAACCCAGTAAGCAATATTAATATTAGAGCTTTTTTGTTTTAGGTGGTTTTAAACTACATCAAAACTATTATGTGAAACCTCATTTAAACTCCCTGTCAGCAGCTTAGTAACTATTCATCTGCCATCAAAAATCTGTGGGTTTTTTTGCCAACTTTCTTATAGACATAAGTAGATAGCAGTTTAACCTTGGAGATAAAATTTCACACAGGAGGCATGTGGCTTGCTCAGATACGCCTCTTTTTCTTATCAATGGTGTCTTTGAGCCAAGTTTTGCCATCCTGGGTAGAACGTGGCTTCCTCTATAACACACTGGGATCTTTTGATAGACGCTTCGGAGAATAAGATGAGTTAGCATGGAACAGTACGAGTGGAAATCCCCAAAACACCCTGGAGACACATCAACAAATGCACATGCATATTCCATAGGTGAATATGTGCAGCATTAAGTGAACCTAACGTGCAAATCATACTAAATCAGGAAATCCTGTCATGTATTTAGGATGATTTCTGTATATAAATAAAACAGTTTTACAGTGCAGCCTCGGAATGTGAGGACTTCAGTGGATCAATTCGGACATCAAATGGTCTGCTCAAAATATTTTGCCCTCCAACAAAAATCCAGACTTTAAACATCACTAAAACCTGTCTAAATGTCTCAAATCAATTGCGACTTTGATCAAATCCAAACTTGTCTCAAAGTCTTACTGAGGGCCAAATGTATTTTTTTCTCTCCATAAGGTATAATGTAAGATGAATTAATCTGTTCCAGACCCCCAGAAAATCAGAACTGTACACAGCACTGTATGCTTTAATTGAGTTGTATTGCACTTGTGCTACTGATTTACGATGGGGATACGTTGAAACAAATCTATCATAAATTGTTTCAAAAACCACCACGCCTCAGGACTGCAGACGCAAATAAAAAGAAAAAAGCAAGCAAGATAAAGGCGCAGAGCGGTTATTGGTAGTGAAATGGAAAAAATGTGTTCCCTCAATTTGATTCCGAGTTTGTTTATTTCGCACTCATCACAAAAGCACCAAATTGATTTCATTCTTTGAGTTCCTCAAATTGATTAGGTGCTCAAATGTTGATCTAAAATGCACCAAGCTGGCATAGATTTTTGAGGCTTGCTGATTCCATAAAACCTATTCAGGTTTGCATATTGTGGTGCCCATAGACATTGCTTTTACAAATCAAGGATTCTAACAGGCTGAATGCAATCTTCATATCTGGGTCACAGTAAAGTGAAGGAGACGTGGACGATTTCCCAGACAGTTTAACAGGGAACATCATCGGTTACGTGCTAAAGATGTGGCGGCAACAAGTGATTGTGCACCTCAGAATTCATGTTAAAGAGAATTGCTGGCATGTACACAACAAATACAAAAGATTAAGTCGAATAATTCCAACCTGATTTTTCCATTTAAGGAAGAAAATACGACATTTATGTTCTCATTTTATATTAATGTCTACTGCCCAACAAACATGTATCCAAGTGTGATTCAGACAAGAGTGTGACCCGAGCAATGCTGTGTTATGATAACGATAACTATAACGACTTTTCTGTGCTGGGAGTGTTTTATAAGGAACTATTTCAGGAGTGGCTTGGACAAGTTAAGACCCTTATTAGCTTAGTTATACATTGTTGTATAACAGAACAATACAATGTCACTAGCAAGCTGTCGAATAAAAATATAAAATCGCTATCTTTGTAAATGTGACTGAAATTATCGATGTAGTTTGTGTTAAGTGTAAAAGTGGTCAGTGTATTCACCAAAATAAAAATTAAAAAACTATTACTAATAGCAAAAAATATATACTTTTAACATACTAACTATTATAAATTCTTTTTTTTAATGAATAGCTTCACATTTTATTGAAAATTGGATTGTTTTCTTTCTTTTTGGACAGGCAACTCTGTATGAATATTATTAAAAGTGGATAAATATTTTTGCCTTGCATGAGTTAAGTTTACTCTAGTGAGAGCTTTTTTTTATTATACTTTCCATTGATGTACACACTGTTAAGTACCCATAAGCCTGTCTGTATATGTTGTTAACAAACAAAGATGGTGTCCGTCATAACATGATGCTGCTGTACCGAAATGCCCATTTACATCATTTAGCAGATGCCCTTATCCAGAGCGACTTACAACTGATACAGTCTTACAATTCAAGCAATGGTGGGTTAAGGGTCTTGCTTAAGGACCCAACTGTGGCAGCTTGGCAGAGGTG
>JAUZST010005077.1:0-15845 GCA_034779995.1 Parotocinclus haroldoi
TAGGATAAGTTTGGACTTCAGGCTGTTAGACAAAGAGTGATTATTTGTAAAGTTTGTTCACTACCTGTAGGCATTCTATAGCTTGATAGGTGAGTTGATTAAAGATGACAGCATGTCTTGGTTATACTTGTTTTGAAGTTTAGGTCCTAAAATGTTCCGGATATTAATATTACCTGTCCAGTGCAGAGCCCCACTACAAGATCTGCGATGAATGTGTCCTCTGTCTCGCCAGAACGATGGCTGACCATCACCCCCCAGCCATTGGTCTGGGCCAGTTTACATCTGAGAGAAGGACAAGGGGGGGGGATGAACTACAGTAGGTGTTTTCAAATTTCTGTGCCATATATAAACAAACGAAGTCTCCCCAGTGATGCTGAGTATATGCCCAATAAATGAGGTGACCGTATATGACTGACAGCTGTCACTCACGCTTGGATGGCCTCTGTGACTGTGCCAATTTGGTTGACCTTCAAGAGCAAGCAGTTGCAAGCTCGCTCCTCTGCTGCCTTCTCTATCCTCTTTGGATTTGTTACCGTTAGGTCATCACCCACAATCTGGATCCCAAGTGATCCAGTCATCCGAGTCCATGCTGCCCAGTCATCCTGATCAAAAGGATCCTCAATAGATACCACTATGGAAATAATAACGCTGTTTTAGAAAGATATCAGTAGGAAATATTTTGTAATGATCAAGAAGGTCAAAAAGTGCTTCCATATCTAGTATGCAGTGATCAAGTATGCAAACTCCTAATGGGTAAATAATTTATGATTGAGGATTCATGTTTTACTTCATGATGACTCATAATAAACATGTAACATTTTTTATTCAATATCATACTATTTAAGTATTAGAAAACACAATTTTGGCATTAAACAAAAACAAAACAAAACAAACAAACAAACACTTTTACTAAATAAATATTTATTATAAGCAACAAATTGGCAAAGTGTACATTTTAGTTAATCACAGCTTTATTTGTTGATAATACTGTACCTGGATAGTCATTGACAAAGCCCTGGTAGATGTCTAGAAGCTCTTCACTGGTTATGTGTCTTTCAGGATCTGGTGGCGATTTGAAATCCAGATCATACTTTCCATCTCGGTAGAACTCTGAAGCAGCTACATCCATCCCTATTACAACCTTGTCTGTGAATCCTGCCTTTTCTATCGCAGTCTTTATCAATTCAAGAGCTAAAGATGGTGGAAAAGGACAAATAATGAGGATGAAGACATCTTAGCATCTTATTTCTTAAACATTGCAGACTTAATCTTCAGAGTCCTAGAAACACACACATACCTTCACGGTTCTCCAGAATGCTGGGAGTAAAACCTCCCTCATCGCCAACATTAGTGGCATCCTGACCATATTTCTGCTTGATCACCTCCTTCAGGGTCTGATAGAGTTCAGCCCCAACCCTCAGAGCGTCACGGAATGACTCTGCCCCAACAGGAAGCACCATGAATTCCTGCATGGCCAGCTTATTTCCAGCATGGGATCCACCATTTATTACATTAAAGGCCTGGAATGAAACATGGAGGATGAAGCCAATAGATCACTGACATAGATGAAACAGTATGTATATCATTTGAGCTCGCTGGCTAAATAAATGTGTCACACATCCCAAATTTGGTTATAGTCATCATGTTACCACTTGTAAAGGTGCTTGCAAAACAATGTTTAATGTTTGTCAAAGTAATTTAATATGTTTACTGTCCTTTGCATTTGTATAGTGGGTACGGAAAGTATTCAGACCCCTTTAAATTTGTCACTCTGTTTCATTGCAGCCATTTTCTAAAATAAGAAAAGTTTGTTTTATTTCTCATAAATGTACACTCAGCATCCCATCTTGACAGAGAAAATCCAGATGTAGAAATTTTTGCAAATGTATTAAAAAGAAAAATTGAAATATCACATGGTCATAAGTATTTAGACTCTTTGCTCAGAATTTAGTAGAAGCACCTTTTGAGCTAGTACAGTCATGAGTCTTCTTGGGAATGATTCAACAAGTGTTTCACACCTTGATTTGGGGATTCTCTGACACTCTCTTGCAGATCCTCTCCAGTTCTGACAGGTTGGATGGTGAATGTTGGTAGACAGCCATTTTCAGGTCTCTCCAGAGATGCTCAATTGGGTTTAGATCAGGGTTCTGGCCAGTCATGAATGGTCACAGAGTTGTTCCGAAGCCACTCCTTTGTTATTTTAGCTGTGTGCTTAGGGTCACTGTCTTGTTGGAAGATGAACCTTCGGCCCAGTCTGAGGTCCTGAGCACTCTGGAAGAGGTTTTCTTCCAGGATATTCTTCCAGCCAAAAAGTTAGAGAATCTTATTTCTCATAGTCTGGGAGTCTTTCATGTGGTATTTCGCAAACTTGCACTGAGGAGAGGTTTCCATTGGGCCACTCTGCCATAAATTCCTCACTGTTTTTTTTTTAAACTTTCTCCCATCTAGCTACTGCATCTCTGGAGCTTAGCCACAGTGATCTTTGGGTTTACCTCTCTCACCAATGCTCTTCTCCCACGATTGCTCAGTTTGGCTGGATGGCCAGGTCTAGGAAGAGTTCTGGTCACCCCAAACTTCTTCCATTTAAGGATTATGGAGGTCCTCTTAGGAATCTTAAGTGCTGCTTGGGCAGTTCCTTCAACCTCAGGATTCTCATTTACATTGACATGCACTGTGAGCTTTAAGGTCCTATATAGACAGGTGTGTGCCAAGATGGGATGCTGAGTGTACATTAATAAGAAATAAAATTACTTTTTTTTATTTTAGCAAATGGCTGCATTGAAACAGAGTGAAAAATTTAAAGGGATCTTTCCCTACCCACTGTGTGTGATTTGATTACATTCAGTAAAACAAAATCAATTAAGCTATACACAATTTCTGAAATAACTTAAATCAATAAAAGTATGAATTCTTATTAAGTACAGTCGAATCCGGTTAATCGGACCACATCGGGACGCGATCGTTTTGGTCCTAATAACCGGCTGGTCCGATTAAACAAACATGCCCTATGTTACAAAATGGGACGTACTATAATTTATGTAACTTATTAAATGTTTATTAAACCTTTATTGTGCGATTTACATTATTGTTGCTTACCAACTTTGTTCACTGAAATATACATTTGCAACCAAGTTTTTCGAAACGATCTACAACACAATTTATAGATATTCAGCATGCAAAGCATAATACTGTAAAAAACAAGTTCTTACTAAATTCCAGTCAACGTTTGAAGAACTTATCTAGTACGATGTGATATCCGCTTTAGCAGTGGGTAAGTGACTTTTGGCTTCTTCTTTTTGTAGTAAATGGAAATGTTAGGCAAATACCTGTAGGTGGCAGTAGAGGGCTGGGGAGAAACTCGGGGGAAGGGGGGGGGAAGAGATATTACATATTGTACACGTTTTTAGTCCGATTAAGCGGAATATTTGACCAAATAAGCGGAATAACATTACACGTATATAATAGGATTTGATTTCGAATAAGCGGCTGGTCCCATTAACTTGTGGTCCCATTAACCGGAATCGGCTGTATTAGGAAATTAGATTTAAACTCCAATGACCACAGAGCTGAAAAGAAGAATACTTTGGTAGTGTTAACTGAATACATGCATATTCATATTGACAGCAATCTTCAAACTTCTGTTTTGTTCATTTGACTTTTCTAAAAAATGTTTGTGCCCGACTCATACATTGTGCATAAATCCATTACTACACTTTAATGGACATAACAATGAAAAACAAATCCATACATTTCCGATAGTGAAAGTTTAGGCCTAATGTTACATGATATTTAATTGCTAAATAAGTTCTTTATTGTGGCACAGTGGATCGAGGTATATCTTCAGAGATACCTGATTAATTTCCTGGCCTTGACAAAGGGCCTGCATATAGTTTCCACCAGCTACACTGTTGTCCTTCTACATTCTAAATATGTATGTTTATTTAGTCTCATCAACAACAGTGGTTATTTGTGATAATACAAAAGGTATAATCATTCTAGTCAAACACAATGTGGCACTTTAGAAACCAACCTAAGGTATGTCTTTGAAATGCAGGAATGATAATACTCATACTAAACACACATAGACATACTGGTGGAGTCTGGGGTCGGGAACAAGCTAGTGATCTATGATGCTGTGCTGTGACCACACCAAAAATATGCATTAGGTCAGTTGGTGTTTCTAAAAAGTCCCAGTGTCAAACGGGTTTAAGAAAGAATGAGTATGAATGAAATAATTACTTCTTTGCTCCCCAATGGGGAAGCTTATGGTTTGGGATGCAGTCAGAGCTGCTCATAAACCAATGGCAAATACACACACACACGACCAAGTTTAACTATAGGGCAGGTGGAGGGAATGAGAAAGTGTGTGTGTTAGAAAGCAAGATTTTAAAGATTTGTGTAGGTCGTTTCCTACAGGCAAACTACATGCATAGTTTTGTTTATTTCATCTTCCCTATGTTTAAAATACAGTAGGGGCCACAAGTGAAAATACTTGTTTGGTTCTTTGTGTAGTATGAATCGCACTGCAGCAGGATAATAGCATAAAACAAACTCAATGCTTTGCAAATAAAAAAATACTTGAAAACCTTTGGATGATCCAGGAATGCTGACTGTCATGGACTTTTCTCTGCAGTAAAACCCCATTAAGAATAACTTAAAGAAAATCTCAAAATGCTTTTAGCACGTGCTGGGATAACATGGATCCTCAGATTTTGCTGAGTTAAATTAAATGAATTAAATTAAATTTGTTGAGTCTATGCCAGTTTAACTGTATGCTGTCATTACAAAAAAAAGGGGGAACATACCAAATTCTAATGCATCTTCACACAAACCATTATGCTGACTATATGATTTGTGATGAAAAGCCCTGTTTATGTGGGAAACATGCTAAATATAAGCATTTGAGTAGTGACCTTAGGCTTCTTTTATTGTATTCAGAAGTTAGTTACAAGTAAGTAATAGAAATAAGAAGAACTAGAAAAACAAAGTATCTGTTTCCATTTAGGTTCATGTTCTGCTTTTCATCCCATTGCTTCCACCAGTGCTGCAAACACTACTGTGTCAGTGACAATGCTGCACTGAGAGTGATTCACCATTCACATGACATCTGGTCCATGGTACATCTCTGGTTGGTCCGTTTCCACTGTACTATATTATAATGGGAGCTTAACAAGCTGTGCATAGCAAAATGTGGACTACATCTAGGATTGTGCTTGCTAGATAGAATTTAGGATTAAGATATAGCATCACACTGTATCCTCCCAAAATGCTCTTATACAAATTACATATTGTAAGCCATGCCAGTCATGTTTCCACACTGTCCAGTACAGAAAGAGTTTGAATTATTCATCATCTTGGTATGCTACATCAGCATCACTTGTGCTTAAATCCATGCTGTAGGTCTGTTACTCTGTATAGCCATGGGACTGCAACTGTGTACAATGTGTAAATAATTACTATCTGGTGGGCTGCATGTGCTTCAGAATGTTTAAATGAGATGAGCTGCTGTTTTTATGAATTAATGTCTATGGTTTTTACAGACCTGGAACAATTCATGTGTGAATGCATAATTATGCTTGTGGTTATTATGTAAAAAGCAGCGCTAGACATATTTTGGAATATACTGAGCGTTTGAACAATATCTGTTTATGTGTAATTCAGTGCTTGGCAAAAGGAATGTACCACTTTTATAACGTCATTCAAGAAACCTGTTTCCCTGGATATTGATCTGTTTTAGTCTTTCTTTGAAAGCTAACACCCTGCTGTGTCAGACTTATATTAATAATTTGGTCTTGCACACAGTGCTTTCACTGACTGATATTTGAACAGAAACACCAGTAGACAATGTTATACAGATCCATCTATGTGAAGGTCTGTTTGTATCCAGGGGATGAAGTGAGATTTGGCAGGTTGGAGAACAGTGAGTTCTAGTGTAGTGGTGCAGCTGAGAAAATGACTCACCTCAAAGTAACAGGCTGATTGATTTGTACGGTGAGCTCCAGAGGACATGTTTTCTTTGTGGGCAATCTTTGTGATCAGCTCTGGCTTTACCCTTTGCTGTTGTGGTGTTTTTGGCTGGGTTGGGCTGAGCTTGTGGGTCCCCGACTGTTGTTTATGGATTTCAACGTCATTTTACGATATATTACCAAATATTACTTGGGTTATCCTACTAGCTGAGCCTTTTCCAACTCCATAGTGTAACGGTGTTACTGAAGAGCACTATTAGCTTTAATTCAAATAAATAACTGCTATCTTTCACCTAAACTAACAGTGACTTACGCTGCACTGGTTCCATAGCATGTCCATAACCTGCACTTGTTCCATAGCCTGTTCATAGCCTCCATTAGTTCCATGGCATGTCTATAGCCACCACTAGTTCCATAGCCTGCACTTGTTCCATAGCCTTCACTAGTTCCATGGCCTGCACTTGTTCCATAGCTTCCACTAGTTCCATGGCCTGCACTTGTTCCATAGCTTCCACTAGTTCCATAACCTGCACTTGTTCTATAGCCTCCACTAGTTCCATAACCTGCACTTGTTCTATAGCCTCCACTAGTTCCATAACCTGGACTTGTTCCATAGCCTCCACTAGTTCCATAGCCTGCACATGTTCTATAGCCTCCACTAGTTCCATAACCTGCACATGTTCTATAGCCTCCACTAGTTCCATAACCTGGACTTGTTCCATAGCCTGTCCATAGCATCCACTAGTTCCATAACCTGCACTTGTTTCATAGCTTCCACTAGTTCCGTAGCCTGCACTTGTTCCATAGCCTCCACTAGTTCCATGGCCTGCACTTGTTCCATAGCCTCCACTAGTTCCATGGCCTGCACTTGTTCTATAGCCTGTCCAAGCCAGTACTTGATGGTACCTTTACATTTCTCTTCTGTCCTGTCTTGGGTCCATCTTCTCCACACACTTTTAATGTTAATAATCTACTGTCTGAATTGAATACAAACACATACAAACACATTTGAGAGCACTTTATGCTCCTTATGGTAGCAGCAGGAATTATGTGTTACGAATTAATGTATCTAAGCTAGATGAATTGCTAGATGAGTCAACTACCATCCCATTAGTTAGCAAGACAGATGGGTAAATTGATAAAAAACTGCTTGTGCTGTGTGATTGGCGTACTGTTTGATACATTACATTTGAAATCACCCACCTAATCACCCAGAATAAAGCAACTTCATTTACAATTGCTCCCCTTTTGGCTAGCTCGATGCTGAATATTACACAACTGCTTGTTCATCAACATGTATGCATGTATGCACCCCACTGAAGAGACGAGAGAAGTAAAAGGACTTGTTTTGATTGTGGCTTTGTATGGTGTGTGTGACTGAGCATGCTTGACGTTATTATGTCCGAAACTGCCAGTCGGATTTATTTATTTATTAATCAAAGGTGGTGCAATAAATTATATTGAAACTGGGTTTTCTGTAGGGTCTCAAATCTTTTCAAGTTTTAAGGTCCAAGTCTGATTCCAGGTTCACCAACACATGCCAGCAACAAATTCTTTTTCATGAATGGTGTCCATGGAGGTGAACACGACGTTTGATAAAGTTTATAGTAACTGAATAAACAGAAAGTAAACCAGAAATCCAGAAATAAACGTAATGGAACAACAGGCGAATAAGATCAAATACAGGAAGTTTAGAAAAGACGATCGATAGAGGAAGATCCTAACTCACCTGCGAAAAACACAAAATAAAGTCCCAATAATAATGGGAAATACAAAGCTTTGTACCGCTTGAATGCAGGCAAAGCATATAAGTAGTTATCACTAATCCAGGGCGGGTGTGCACAAACAAGGTGTGCCTGCGCAGTAGCCAGATGTGACAGTCCCGCTGGAACTCCCCAACAACACATGCGGTCTGAGCGCAGTGCGTCCCACCGCGGTTATGATAGCACAGTTCTTGGCATGTTTCTGTTTGGTGGCTTCCCACTTCTCCTAAGTCCTCGCTCCGGGAATTTTCTGCTTGCTGCCACTGGGTTTCCTTTCTCTCTGAGATCGCCGGTTCCAGATTGACGGATCAATCCTGCTACACTGCTACTACTTCCTGACTGGATGAAGATCATCTGGATCGCTATTGGCAGGACAGCGTGGGACTCTCCAGACCGGTGCCACGCTCGGGCATCCCCCATTCAGAGCAGGCAGTTGGGTGTGCCCACGGACATGGGCCTTGAGGACTATTTATATGCTTCACCCGCATTCAAGTGGTGCAAAGCTTTTGTATTTCCAGTTATTATTTTGTGAGGTAGGATCTTCCTCTTTCGACCGTCATTTCCTGGCTTCCTGTAATTTAACCCCCATCCACAATCAGAAGTGGATCTTTTGAGGAATAGAAGAACGTCAGATTGCCTATTGCTGTTTTTATTTCCATCACATGGACAATTGGGTACATCTGCACCATTTATCTGGCACTCTATGGGAAAAGGAAGAAGTGGGTTTGGTGATTTAGGTAATATTCTCCAGGCAATCACATTGAATAATCGAAAACATTGTTACAGACCAAGTTGTTTTAATGGATTGACTTGCTAATTACAGAATATGAAAAACAGTATATTAGATTTACTCTAGGCTTTCAGAATAACTGATTAACTAAACAATAATTCAGTTAACCAATAATAAAATGCTAGTTTTAATAACAAAGGAAACTTGGGCATGTCTACCAATGCTGTTGAGAGCAAAAATGTCACATCCCCAACCACACAACGACAACTCCATTTACCAATATCCATCTCCTCGCTACCAGACTGTTTTGGCAGTTTACTGTTTACACACCAGCTCACAATCTGTAAATCACACACCGAGACATTGTAGTTTCACTTATGTATTCATTCACTGTGAAGTTTCATTGCCACGATGATTCTGAGCATTCCTGTTGTCTAGTTTGTATTTTCTTATTTGCTACTGTTTAGAAGGGCTTATCATTTCATGTGAATTTTCCCTCTGGGTAACTTGTTAATCATTTTTATTTGATCTGAACTCGCCTACACTTTATGTCAAGCATGTAATGAAGAAACCTGTAAAGTGTAATTTTAGCCACAATCACCACCTTGCTTTATATTGAAAATAATTTAAACTGATCAATATTGTTTTATTAAATGTTTTCAAGAGGAAAACAATTTATGTTAAAAGGCTGGCTTGGTGACAGCGCAGTCACCTCATAGCTCATCTAGCTAGGCAGTCTTGAATACATTTGCAATGCATTTGTTGCATAGGTATGTTCTTATGGGTTAAAAGTATTTTCCCAGTCTTTCCCCCCACTTAATCAGAGTGGTGTTTTTTATTTATTAATTTATTTTCCAGGTTTTATGTGGAACGTTTTCTCTGGCTTGAAGGAAACATCAAACAAGTAACTTTGTTTCTGTCTCCCAGCGCTCTCATGTGCTCCTTTTGTAATACCATCAAGTGGATCAAGAGACGTAACAAGATTATCGACCTTGAAGCACATCAGTTTTCCTGACAACATCACACTTGAGCCTTGCTTTAAAATTGTTTCTCAAGGACAGTGGACTTCACCTTGAGGCACTGTATAGGGTAGTGGGTTTCTTCAACAGGCACTATAAGGCACAGTGCTCTTCAATATAAGGCAAGAAAAAGGACAGTGTGCTTCACTATAAGGCCTTATAAAGGACAATGAGCTTCACTATAAGGTGCTATAAAAGACACTGTGCTCCTCTATAGGCACTCGTATAAGGAACTATAAAATAGAGAGGCCTTAAGCAGGAGGCACTACACAAAACAGTGGCTGTTAACATTATAAGTATACATGACAGCGAACTTCAATGTAAGCAGCTACAAAAACCAAAAGCCACTATAATAGAATACAATTATAGACTATAATAGTGCAAACCTCTAGGGCTAAAATACGTATCTATCCTAAAATAATCTACATTCCTATTAATGTTGACCATATAGCAGAGTTCTATAGTATAAAGTTTGTTAAATGCATATCAATATAGATTTTACTCTTTTTTTTTGAAAAATAACTGAAGAGTCTTTCACAGATTTCTCCAATTCAAATTGAATGCTTAAATACCTCATTTGAAAACTGGAGAATTTAGAGATATACAAAGAATCATTGAGAGTACAAAGAGTTGTAAAGAGATCTAAGAGTCATGAAGAGATTCAGTCCAGTAATTTCTAGAGCGATGAGGGGTCTAAAGGAGGCCAAGCCAGAGTAACGTCTAAGCAACTGAAGCCATTGCCTATTGGAAAACACTAATCAACAAATGTGTGCATGAAAAACTGCTCTCTAAAAAAGCCACATATTGGAAATGTGTTTGTGAACGAATGAGACCAAAATTCATTTTTTGGTTACAACCTAAGACATCTTCAGGTTTTCTCAAAAAGTCTTAAAGAGAACCTAAATTAGAGAAAAATGTTGGTATTTTATTATTGGAGAAAAATGATTATTACATCTCTGAAACCAGTATTACATCTCTGTGAGAGGAAATATTTGTTAACTAATCTGAATTACAGCAAAACTAGGGTTAGGTATCGAAATTCCAAGAACTGGGAACCCTTTAAAATAGTATTTTGATTTCACTTTGGCTCTTACTAATGCATTTTATGCTTCAAAAACATAGCCATGATTAGTATAAAAATATGTCTGCATTAAGCAGGCATCTCTGCCAGGATCAGTGCGTTATGTATTTGCATGCACCATCAGGTAATTTGTTTTGATACCCTCTTCTAGAGCATTAGTGGAAGATGGATGCTCAAAAGTTGTGCTTCACTTTGAGTAAAAAGTAAAAAGTAAAAAAGGTTACATGTGTTACATAAGAGAAAATTGATCTGCTGTAAAGGAGGGCCCAAAACATGTAAGACACCTGCATGATACTGAGCTTCAGAATTGTAAGGTGTTTAATCAACGGTCTCCTAGCCAATCAATCTCCTAGCCCAAATGCTGCATTAGCCAGGGGAGTCTAAAGGCTTAAAGTGAACAAAGCTTAATGTGGGTTAATGTCCAGTACAAACTTCTCTAAGTTACCACAGGTCATGGATAATCTCTATAAATAATCTGAAATGATGAACATGTGATCGATAATGAAAGCTTTTTTCTTCCCATTAAAACTTATAAGTAAAACACCAAACCTTAAATTGATTACTCTCCCTTTGGACCACATTTGCCTTTGTCCGCTGTAGAGATTACATATGGTCAGAAGTAACAGGTTTAGGTCACAGTGTTGGTACATGAAGACGGATGAGTTTTTTTTTACCTAGGTTTAAAATAGGTTTGACATTGATGGGAAGAAAATGAGAAGAAAGAAGTACAAATGAATACTTTTGAATTTGAAGCATAGAAATAAAAGCTATTCTTTTATGTCTAAATATTTGGCAGTGTTTTTTATCATTCTAAAATCTAAATTTGGAATCAATAAGCAGAATTAAAATTGATAAAGTGCAAACAATACCTTAACCTAAGTTAAAAACTATTCTAAAGTAACTTGCTCTGTAAAGACTTCTCAATTACAATTATATTTCAAAGCTTTAGGAAAACTGGACTTTGATTGCTCTGTTTTGTTCCTGTTACTGTGTGCATAGCAGTGAGAGACTTGGACAATATGCATGCAATTGCAGTTGATGTCAATTGGGGGTTCCTAATTAGGAAATGGGCTGTCCTGTTTTCGACTGAAAATGTTCGACATTGTACAGAGCCCTCTAATTATTCTTTATTACATCTTTACTGAAATGTAATTTTATGGCATGAGCCATTCGTTTAATTAACATTTAAAGTGGAATAATCACTAGATATACATTTACATTTACAGTATTTAGCAGATGCCCTTATCCAAAGCGACTTACAATTCATACAGTCTTACAATCCAAGCACTTGTGTGTTAAGGGCCTTGCTCAGGGACCCAACTGTGGCAGCTTGGCAGAGGCGGGATTTCAACGCTGGACCTTCTGGTCCAGAGTCCAGTACCTTAAGCCCTAGGCTACCACAGTCCTATACCCAATGAAAATCCTGCATGCATTACCTACATACATATTTTTATACGAATTATTGTATACATATGTTTTACCTGCCATTCAATGTTGAACTGATGAGTAATAAATACTGAAATAAGACAAATAGGTTGTAGAGGTAAAAATATGAAAAAATAGATGCTAAAGAATAACATCTCAAAAGGCTAGCACTGCAGTTGTTGGGTACTGGATTATTTCATCTGAATTTCCAGGGTTCAGATCCCAGCACTGCTAAATCACCAGTGATGGGACATCGAGCAAAGCCCCTAACTCACTGAAGTGCATCATTATATGTATTAGCCCAGGGTAAGCCTGTCTGTCAAATTGTACCTGTGAATAAATGTGAAAATATTTATATTTAAACTAATAATAGTTACCAGCATGTTTTTTAAAGAGTTGCTCATAATTTTTTTAAAGTTATTTGGCTTGGAAAAAAATGATATGTGTGACCAACCAGCAAATATAGGAAGGATCCCTATAATTTGAATTAAACAACTTTGTGTTGTGAAATAGTGTTAGGGCCCTAGGATGCGGGAATGAAGGAAACCCACGATGTATAATAAGAATGGGGAAATAACTAAAGAGTAAAAGGCTCTCCAAATTACAAAAACTAGGAAAAGTCAGGCACCCACAGCTGGCGCGCACACGAACCGATGGCAATGTGCACGAAACAGCAGAGGGCAGACGTGCAGTTAGCACGAGAAGGCGTCGATTATGGGAAGCTACCCAAATCGAGTGGCGCGGAGGAGCTCCAGAAAGCCAGAGGGCGAGCATGAGCTTGAGGTATTGCATGAGGAATGCGGGCTGGGGTCACGTCTCATAGGAGTCGCGCAGCCAGGCGCGGAGTGAACAAGGTAGGGACCGAGTGTTGGCGGGGAGGGACACCCTGGATCTGTCCCTACGGGAGCTATAATACCTCCGAGGTTTCCCTCGTACACATCCGCCAGCTATATACGCACCGGGATTTTAAATAATAAATTGCTACGTGAGCGAGGGACCGTACGTTCTTCGATGACGTGGCACCGGACAAAGCTGGGGATCGTACTTATATAGTAGAGGCCCCCAGGTGTTCGTTATCACGTTGTCAATTAAGCGCCGGATATAATCCGCCTCACCGATTGCTCTGTAACAGCAATCAGAGAGAATGGCGGATCGCACCAGAGCATGAGGTAGGAACGCTAACACTTTGTCTACATAGCATGCAAAGTTTTTGCTAGATATCGTTGGAAAAATCATGGTTTGTGACAAGTCTGAAATTGTATTTCTGTCTTCTTGGTCTCCTATACATTTATATCGTGTCTTTACACCTCATTCTTCATCTCACTAAAGATAGTTTTCTTTGGAGAATTTCTGGCGAGATATGGAAGATTATCAGGCCTTTCTTTTTAAGATATAACTTTGATGCTGTTGCCTTTCTGTGTAATCTTCTGACACCAAAACTGAGCACAATTTCTGCTGCCAAGTATAAGGCTCAGTTTGTAACTACACCTTCAAACCTTCACCTTGATAGCCTGGTCCATGATTCCCAAGAACTGCCATTTTCAAGAGATGACTCTTTCCTGCAAGCCACATGTGCTGCATTTAACAAGGCAGATAACACCTTAACTGCACTCTTTAAACTATCATTAATTATAGAATGGTGTTGATTTAAAATGAAATAATAAACACAGCCACTGATTATCCCACTTGAACTGAGAATTGCTTGTAATTGTTAAAACTAGACAACCCATAATGCCCTGTGTTGCTCTTTCATAGGTCGGGATGCTGAGTTTTACAGTTATAATTAAAGTATTTCACATGCAACCAGATTTTCACAGAGTTTTTTTTTTCTAAGCAGCAGAAAACATTTATAATCAAGGGCTTGTCAGAGCACAATAAGAGTCTTTACTAGGATCGTTGCTAAAACTCAAGTGAAGACTAATGTGTTCACTGGAGGCTTCGGAGAACAATAATATACAAGTATTTTTTTTTCCTTCCATTTCATATCAAATTAACTAAAATTATCTCACTGGTATTGCATTTCTTGAAAATCGTAATGGCATCATGGCCATTCACATAGGTCTGTAAGTGGAAATTATTGTAGCCAAATTAAAGGGCACCTAAACCCATGTTCTTTAGTTTTGTGTAAATTTACAGGCAAATTTGGATGCATTTAGGTGTATATTATTGAATTTGTGCTTTATAGTGCATGTCAGATGTATTATTCCTATCAGTTTCCGACTGTGATTTAACCAACATGCTTGCTGAAAGCAATCCAAATGCTACTGGCGTTTAGTCAGAGTGATACAAAACAAAAAGTTATTTAAAAAAACTAAATTGCTGCCTTAAAATGTTCACAAATGCACTTAATAGATAAAATGCAAACTGAAAAACATGACTAAGTATAAGGGTGGAAATGGATCTCATCTCCATTGAATACTTGTATTTCAACATTGAATAATTATTTCTTCGGGGTGCAAGCTATTTCCTGTTTTTATATTCTCTGAAGCTGCTGCACAACTGAAATGCTTGCAGTTTTATTTTCCCCTGTTAATCTTTAATATGGAAATGAGTGCTCACAATAGCATTAATAATATGCTATTCAAAGTAGGTTGCATTTATGTGTTTTTTATTCCAGAGATTAAGAGAAAACACATACTCCATTTTGTCATGTACTGACTTTTTGTCTTAACTGTCTGACAATCATAGAATCCTTTAGGACCTTGCATGTAAGAACTAGCAGTAGTTATTGTTACTGCTACAGCGAGTTAACATGCCTTTCCTACACTGACCAAATGATTAATGAATGTGTTCAATAAAGGAATGAAATTAAATTAATATTCAGTTCTCTTTGACTGGAATGAAAATAGATGTAGGCATACTTTATTCTGGGTAATTATTATTACCTGTAGTTTAAGCCAACTTTGCCCACATGCCCACCTTAGCTGATGGAGTCAAAAAGTTCAATATCAGGAGATCATCTCAGAGACAAATTTACTGAATGTCCGTGTGACCCCCAACACTAATTGTAATCCTAATAAAAGTAGACATCCTAAAAATCCTAAAAACAGTGTGGACATCACAGAATGGCACGTGATTGCTTTAAGACTACACAGAAAGTCCGGCCTTCCCGAATAAGTTTATTAAATGAAAGATTTACCAAAGTGTTATTAATTAATCTTGGTAGAATCCAACATTTAAAAAAAATATTTTGCAGACTACATGTAAAGTCTGTTTTAATATGTCCTTAACACTAATTTAATAAGATGGAAGATTACACTTATTGACTATATATAGGACATTGGCAGGTTTGTTATCTGCCTATAGAAATGGGGAAATTTTAGACTCTGGCTAGTAAAATTGTTTAAAGTTGGTTATAATTGATTGATATGTTATATTGAGCTGAATTCCCTAGTTCAGTGCTAATGTCACATATTAATTTTATGTATAGTGAATAAATGATTGTAAAACAGTATGCAATCTAGGAATATATTGACTTGTTGAATAGAACATCTGTTGGAGAATTGCTTTCTCAAAAATTGCTTAGGAAAAGCACAGTATCAGCAGATCATCTTAGAGACACGTGGCAGATTTATGTGTCACCTACGGGTAAATCGTCTGGAAGAACAGTGGGCGATTCATGAATATGTGGCCTAAATTTAAGCAGTATGTCAATGTCAAATTATAATGATATCCACTTCCCCCGGTGAAATATGTTTTGAAATAGATACACAGAATATTATCCCCTGGGATAAGATGTGTAAATCACTGTGTGGGCTACAACTCTACATGAGTCATACTGTGCATCTCTCTCTCTCTCTCTCTCTCTCACACACACACACACACACACACACACACACACACACACACACACACACACAC
>JAUZST010005078.1:0-14922 GCA_034779995.1 Parotocinclus haroldoi
ACTGAGTATAAACAACAGCTATTTACTGTAAATCCTCATATTTGATCATTTATAACATTCCTTTATTGTTAGAATTAATGTTTTTATTACAATTTGTATCAATTTTGTGATTTAAAAAAAAAAAAAGTTTTACGTAAAAGTCCACGCCATATAATAATAAATGAAAGATAAATATGGTCCCTAAGTTCCAGAGGGTTTGCATGAACAACAAAAATTGTCTAAATGGAGAGTCTAGAAAGGAGAGGGAGACTGCGAGAGCTAAAGTATAGACTTCAAGCTGTGTCAGGCCATACAAAAAAAATCCACTAAGCCAGTGCTTTTAGTTTTTAAGCGTCCATAGAGCTTTTTTGACCATATAAGAAAGTCTAGGCCTGGCATTCACACAATTATAGTTTCCATTGTGTCACTGTCACTGAAGTGTGATCTCTTGCCACCAACACAGACCCATACTGCTATAGTGTGTCTGTAGTGGGTCTCTTTTGAAATCTGAAATTGCCTGGGCCTAGTACAGGCAGAAACTCAAAAATGTTGTTTTCTCCTGGTTTTCAGAGCTACTTTTGGTAAATTTACCCACAAGATACACTTTAACTACATTAATCAATTTATTTTACTGCACAAGCAGTTTAGTATTTGGGATTTTTGGGTAATTTTATACAAATTAGAGCCATGCATTATATTAATACAATCCACATATAGCCGTGTTCCATATCCATGAAAAAAGGACAGATATCTTGGCACAATAGAATTTTAAAGTGGCCACTGTGTCTGAGACCTGTCTGTCGTTTGAGACCATTTCCATTCCTGCTACAGGAGTTGGAAATGTTTACATCATGCTAGGGATTTTCCTTATTTCACATATTCATATCCAGCACTGAACCTAAGTGAAGGAACTAAAAGGATATAAACGCTATACTGTCCCGAAAGGCTGCCAAGAACTTTTCTCCACGGAAGACTTGTGTTTTGTTTTTTTTTTTAACTTGCTCACCGTCTCTCTCACTCCCTTTTCACACTGGGGCTGCTAGCATCTCCATAGAAACCAGGACCTTAGTTCGTCTTAGTATAATAGAGGATGGGGCACAAGAGAGAGAGAGTGAGACGGAGAGAGAGAGGGAGCCAAAAAGACAGAGAGGGAGTAGTTCAGGTAAATTCTGAGCCATATACTTCACCAATGGGACTGCTGGGATTTGCTTGGAAACAGCTGAATTTGGAATTGATTTGGCATAACAGGTTTACAGTCGTCTATGCCTGGGAGGATTGGATTTATGAATCAAACACAGCATACTATTTATGGGATCGTTTCAGCCTTGTGTTTTTGATACAGATGGGAAAGTGAGTCATTACCAAGTGAGTCAGTGGCAGAGTGCAACCTGCGAAAGCTACTAGGGGCTGACTAGGGGGGAGGTGAAAGTAACCTGCTGTTTGAAACACTAGAACTGCCATGGAACAGGCTGATGCAGGGATTAAAAACCAGTTTGGAGCCTCTCGCAGCCTGATGTCATAGAGAGGAACATTGAAGGACAACTCAGCAAGACTGGTTTGGTCTGACAGAAGCTATGTGGCAACTCTTGCAGTCTTTACTGTGTAGTGAGCAAAACAGCCATTCGAGCAGAGATGGGCTTTTGAAGTCAGCCCAATTAGCGGTAGAACCGGTCTCTACTGGTGGTATAATAACTCTATTATAAAGTGTCCATAGGAAAGAGACCATCCCAGAATTGAAAGGAAAGAGAAACAGATGCTACGTTTGTAACAGAGTTACCACATCAACACTGGCAAATGTTGTTCTCCAGGAGGATCAGCTCATTAAAAATCTTGGCTTGTTTAAAGAACCTGAAGAAGTGAAACATCAGTAATTCCTCCTTATGGGATGCAGGCGCCTCACTTGGTTAAAAAATGCGAGTTGTCGTGAGCTCAGAGGTTCTGGGGAGCCCTCTGAGTACATAGCCATATAGCCATAGTGAAGATCAGATCCTAACAATGCTAATACAGATGTAGAAGATTGAACTAATTCTAAAAATTATTGCTTATTTACTATATGCAAACAAAATCTAGATAGTTTCATGTTTTGCACACTCCTGACAATGCCTGTTTGCAACTTTGTGGAGAGCCGCGGCATGACGCAAATGGTCACACCACCAAGTTTTGTAATGGCTACTTGAGATGACAATGACAAAAGATGATCTACAGTCACCTGATCTAAATCCCATTAACTGTGGCACTTAAAGACAGAGAAAGCCAAGCAATCAGAAACTTCACAAGATGCTCTTTGGAATATTGTGAACTCATGCTGGGATATCAAAAATTATTTGGCTCGGTTCTCACCAATACTCTGCGCACTTGTTTAAACTTGTATGAGTCGACTAATTTTAGCCAAAACTCACGATTCATGAGTAGTACACAGTAATATATTTATATCTACATCTACATCACTACATTAGCGAGCTAACTGTGCTCCCATCTACGTCAATAAAGTTGTTTGTGTGCTGGTTTAACTGGTGAATGTGGTTTGTCTGGTATGGCTGGTTGACCAGCATAACAATGTACGAAACACAACATATGCTATGCTATGCTATGCTATGCTATGTTTATTAGCACTCCATTGAAGGTTGGACACATAAATACTGTGGGTGGTGCAATTATCAATTTATCCACAAAGCAGCATTTTTATGTAAAATGTGAAAAAAAGTTAAATGTGTTCTCAGGTCTTTAGCTTTGCAAAGTATTTTCATTTTCTGAAGTTAATCTGAGAAACAAAATATACAAATTACTTACAAAATACACAAAGATTAATACATTGGAAGTGTGTTCTGCCCTGCGGCGTGGTCGACTATAAGCAAGCTAAGCTAACGTAGCTTCCGTCAGTAGTAAAAAGCTAATATATAAAGAATTTCGTCTTCGTCTAGCTGTCCTGATGGCTATGACTCAAGTGTCTGCATATGAATGGACCGTTTAAGTCAAGATGGATAATGCGATAATGCGTAATTGCGTAATGTTGAATAGTATCTCAGCCATTAGCCTGCTAATGTTAGTGCTTAGTGGTTCAAACAGAGAGCTTCTCCCTCTCTGGACAACAGAATTAAGTTCAGTCTATAGCAAGCTGAATAACACAACTGGTGCGGTACTGTGTACGAGTCATATATTCACTGCTCACAAAAATGTGGAAATATTTTATTGTGGGATATTAAATTGTGAAGCGCTGTATATAAGTGTATATATAGTGTGTTCTTTATATATAGTATGTACTTAAAATACATAAACATCTAAAATAGTCGTTTTATTATTGATACTTCACATGAACAGTGATGACAGAATGCTACAGGTCTCTGGAGGTTGTGAAATCACACACACAGGTCTTTGCTTTCGATCTATTGCTCCGAATACATCTGCGCTAACCAGCTTTTTAAAGTCTTTTGAATCACTTTTTAATTTGAACTACTATTACTTATTTAACTGTTTTCTTCAATATTTTTTTTTCAATGAAACTGGCAAGGAAGAACTTCCGTTTGGAGATGGAACAGTCTACAGTGCACCTTGTGTGTGCCGGCACACTAATTAGAACAGTGACTGATGTTGACTAGGGACATGTTTTGTTTTAAAAAATAATTTCAAATTAGCTCAGTTCGCAAGTGAAGTATAGTGAGGTCTATAATTTTTTTAATTTTTTTCAATTTTTTATTTTTTTTTTACTTTTTGTCCCTTGGCTGAAAACTGAGAAAATGTGCATGGTACTCGTCGTTTTTGGCACTCGGCGAGCCTTTGGGGTGAATTATCTCTAATTTTAGGGTCTAGAATATAAAATAGCCAAAATACTGAAAGTGCTGGTCCTTCGCCTAAACATTTTATGTGGAATATAACCAATGATGATGTGACATAAAACTGATATATACAGCTTCATTCATTCACATATATTAGCATTCCTGTACTGCCATTTCAATATAGTAGCTTTTCTGGGACCAGCTCCTGTAAAATGGCTCAGGGAGGGGTGTTCTTCAATCTCTCTTTCTATCTGTCCTCTAACATCTATTTTTAGAGAGGGAGCCAGCAGGTTGTCTTGCTATCACTTGAGTAAAAGGTCCATTATCCATTAACGTTGTGTCTCTTTCTGTCTTTCTGGGTTTGGTGCCCTTGCTACATCAAAGGTGCACTTTGCAGAGGTGTAGGCTGTCCTTCTGTTTTCACAAACATAAATGATTAATCATTTTTCGGGTATGAAATATTATCTGAATCCATCAGCACAGATTTGCTGGATGCTTCTGTCCAGGTCTGGTGTAAATTGTGCTTCTTCTATATGTTTTCAGTTAACACTGAGACTGTTACTCCTTACTTTTATATCTTAAATGGTGAATTTATCCTGTAGGATCAAATGCTGTGGCTCGGGAAATGTGATCTACATCCAAGGCTGATCACTTAATCATAATGACGGTAGGATGCTTGACTATGAGATGAGACTTCCTTTCCACCTATAGCTTAAGAACTGTTGGATCCATTTTTAATGCCGGCTCACTTTGCAGAGAATACACTTTCAGTCGGGTCCACTTCTTTTCGGAGCAGCTCTGCTGCCCCATTAGTTCAATTTAATCCATTTGCCCCAGCCTGTGTGTGGACAGCACCTCAGACTGGTTCAGTGGTCTCCTCATTCAGCGCTTTGCTTCATTTGTCATGCCAGTTTAAGTTAGTTTATGATAGTTTTGCCTTTCTAATGCATGGACGTTACTGCTCAGATCATTTCACAGCGACGATAAAGGAAAGCGATCACTAGGCGGTTTGAGTAAACTTTTGACTTTAGTTGCATCAGACACTCTGACCCAGATTTTGGTGTACTGCTGCTGCCATGATCGCTCATTTCACATTTACAGCACCTTAGCATACACTCTTTTATAGACTGATTTACATTAGTGTTGAAAGGCACAATCCAAGCAACTATGGATCCCAGCACAAAAATTTGATTAACAGACCAGTACCAGTAAACACAGGGCAGACTTTTCAATCTGAAGCATTTTCATGAATGAGGTTTTTTGGGGTTTTTTTTTTTGGTGTGTGTGCGAGTTATTCAGTTGTTTATCGTGTGGGATTTGAGGTTCAGCAGTTCTTTAGGGGCTATCCCTCCAGGTAAAAGACCTTTAATTTGAAGCAGGGTTATAACTCTAGACTTGGGAAATTGTGATGGGGATAAGAGCATGGAACTGGGTTATCTCAAAACACAGATGTCGCTGTTTTTTAATGATTCAGTTTGCTACTTTCGCTTCCTTCGCAATATGTCCAAATTGTATTAAATGCAGAAAACGTAGTTTTGTCAACTGCCTTTTAATAATTAAACTTTAAAAAATATATATATATTTGTATGTAGCTGGCTGTTGGCCACTTTTGACCCAGTTCATTTTGCATAGCTCATCTCTGACCAGCAGAGAGCCAGTACCTCAGACCCAAATTGTGACTGAAACTTGCCTAATACTGTGTAATACCGCCACTAATTCTCATGAGAATTCCTCATAGGTTTAGATTTATTACATGTGCCCTTATGCAGAGCGACTTACAACTGATACAATCAATTCAAGCAGTTGTGGGATAAAGGCCTTGCTCGGTGACCCAACAGTGGCCGTTTTGCAAAGGCAGGGTTTGAACCCTGGATCTTCTGATCCTTGGTCCAGTACCTTAACTGCTGGACTACCACAGAAACTTTATACAACTTAGTATGTAGTCTTATTCATAAGTGTGAGCACCCCTGTAACAATGTCTATGAAATATATTTTGCGACCATTGTAAGCTCAGTTTGTTGTTCCAAACAGGCGAGAGGATATGAACTGCGGTTAGTGTACCTTAAGTATGTACAGTTTTCTACCATCACCGCGGCTCCATGGAGCCTGAATTCCAGATGTCCTAAGGTGCGTGACATCTGAAGGCCACTGTATTTGGTTTCCCCGCATTTGGTTTCTAATGTGCGTCTCCTGGAGTTGCCGCCTCTCCAAGGGCAGCTGTGTCTCAGCGGTCCGTAGAGCAGGGAGCTGAATCTGTCCCACGCAGGAGACCAAAGGTGCCTCCCACATTACTGTGATAAGATGAAAGAGCTGGGTGCTGTGGTAATGGGCTTTTGTCTTGTTGCTTATGGATTTGTAGGAGATTTGTCACTTCAAAGAATGAAGTAATGAATGAATGAATGTAGTAACTCTGCACGGGTTACTGTAAGGAACCATAGTGAATAGCTTTGTTTAGGGTGGATGGTGAATACTGTGTGAATTCTGTCATACTGTGATCATTCATTTCCAACAGTTGAACCATATATTAGAAAAGTTTGGACCCAATGGCGTGTGTTCTCTGCATGTTGGCTGCCCTTCACTTTTAGGCTACAGCTGCTCTCGCAGTCAGACTTCACTGCAAGAGTAGATACAGTACTGAGGTCACCTCTGCCATGAGCTTATATTGACAGTGTGTGATGTGCCTTGTGTGTAGAGGTGACAGAGTTTAAGGGTTTCTAATGCTGATTTCAAGGTTGCGAGTTTACATTAGAATTTTCTCGTGTTTCTTAAATGAGTTCCGTGACCTTAAGCTGCTCAGTTGACACCAATAATAAATGTCATTAAAAAATCAGATGAAGAAGACTCTCACAACAGAGTCACAACATTGTCTGTCATATAACACTGCTCACAAAAATGAGGGGATGTTTCAAAATGAATATGAAGCGATTTTTTAAAAAAAAAGAAGCGTTTGATTTTATTTGATTAAGCAAGATCCTCAGTAAAGCAATTGGAAAGTCAAAGAAAGTTCGATTACGCAAATGAGATGCAAACTCAATTATGGTGATTGTGTGGATTGTGGTGAAGTGATATATTCATGGGATGAACAGAAGTATGTCAAACTGAACGAGAGTGCCCCCACGTTGACTGTTCACTAGGGTGCATGGTCACCCAAGACTGTCCAAACACACCGACAGTGATGGGGTATGGACAGGATCAGATTGTCCAGCAGATCTTGTGAGATCCTCTTCATATTCATTTTTAATTATCTCCTTATTTTTTCAACCTCCCTGCCTTCAACAATGTCTTCAGCCTTGTTTAAAGTCAGATAGTTTGCTATTCCAATGCAGTTAGTTCTTTCTTCATGGTCGACACATCATAAGATATGAATTTTATGCATGGAGACTTGCTTTTGGTGTGACTGATTTTTTTTCTTTTGTCCCCACTGGAATTTTAACCACACTTCCCACTGTCCCCATTCACATGCAGCTGTATTGTATGTTCTATGAATACAAATGTGGTGCACAGCTAATGCCAGCAGGGTATTCTCCGTGTCTTACTGCGAACTGCTGGCTGATCTAGAATGTATGAATTCATTCCACTTCAACCACTTTTTACCCATCGAACCTCAAGGTATTTTCCTAAATCTTTGAAATCAGTGACTGGAGTGTTGCTGTGAATGTGCTAGATTGAAATCTTAATTATCTCTTGTGAACCATGTGCTGTCAAAACTGTCTAAATGAGCCCAGTTAACAATCGTTGTCATTAACCTTAGCACAGTCTGACCCCAGAAGAGTTCTAGCCTCAAAAAAAGAGATCCAGCCATCACCTTTCCTTTGCTGTAGGTGGGAATTGGTGGAATCTAAATGTAGAGAACAAAATGTCTATAAGGCTTTACTGGATTATGGTCATGTATAATGTGAAATAACACACACAAAATATACAGTAACTCCCTTATCAGCATTACGGAACTTGACATTTTTTGTCAGTTTTGTGTGTTGCTGTTGTTTTTGATTTTTTGCATAATAAAAAAGCTCCTGTAGTTCCAAATTAAGAGCCAGCAGCTGGAACAGCAGTGGTTCCAAGGGCTTGGGTTCAACCCCAGCCTGAGCTTGCGATGTGATGGTCGAGTGGTACCGTTACGGAAAGCTGTGTTGGATTGGCGCCCTGTCCAGGTAACCCTGTGACCACAGAATTCCAGGATAGACTCCATATACTTCTGCATGCCTGAGCAGTATAAGCAGGCTTATTCCAAGCAGCATATCTAAATATCGGATTGAACTAAGTAAATACAATTAAGATTAAGACATTTCAGGTAAGCTTCACACAACGTCCATTTGGAAAACGTGTTTGCCTAAATAAGATCGATATGATCCCTATTATTAAGGCACTTAACCTACTTAACCCATACATGGTTATCCCTTTCGAGTCACGTTTTGAGATATTGCACGTCGGAATTGGAAATTAAAGGGGATTGTTTTGTGGAAAGTTTCAAAATGAAAATGTCTGTGCAGTATTAAGTAACATTAACCCATTTTATCCTTGAATACCACAAATATACACAAGTTCTGTTTTAAGTGAAATAGGGATATAAGGGAGCTGTATTACCGTGTCAGATACATTGGCTGTTGTAGTAAAGTAGTTGCAAGGACACACAGAAAGGTTTATTAAACACAGAGTTATATTGAATGCATGCGGAATCAGCATGAGCAGACAAGGCAAAGCATGATTAGGAAATACTGTATCTTTTACACTGAGGAATATCAGTTCAGCATACGTATTTATTGACCATGCTGGAGGAATTTCTTTAATTCTACTCGTCCTTTTTGGTCGCGCTCGCCTCGGCCTTGCCCGATTGCCACAAGATTCCAATAAAACTGCTCATCGAAAGGACCGTAACATTTCCTGCTTAACTGTGGCTTCTGAAGTTCAGTTTCGTGTGTGTTTGTGTGAGAGGGGGTGAGAAAGAGATTGACTGAGTGTGTATTTAGTGTTTTTGTGTCATAAATTGCAAAGCCATCTTGTGTGTGAGAAAGGCGCTATGTAAATAAAGGCTTATTATAGGCATGTGACAGCCCTGGCTGATGAAATGTCTGTTTTAACTGAGACGTTTGGTTATAGATTTGAATGATTTCTTCGTGTCTGCTGCATAAGAACCCTGTAACTTGGACAGATAAAGATTATATGACCTAAAATATGTCATGCCCATCTATTGTGTTTGTTTCTAGATAACATTCAGTACAAAGTTCACTATTGTGCTTCGCTGAGCAGCTATGGTGAAAGTGGATGTCAGAGGCTAAGCCAAGAGTATGTAACTTGCTGAGGACGTTGTCTGCTTTAGCTAATAGTCACGGTTAACAGAAGTACTTTGGGAGTTAGTCGTAGTATTTATATCTTGACGCAACTGCTAACTGAAGCTCTAAATCAACTGTGCATAGAGTTTATAAAAGTTCACAAAGCACATCTTGGACACAGCTTTTAGTCTTGACCGTTCCCTCAGATCCACCTACAAAGCTAGTGCTTGGTCTCTATGTAAGGCACAGAATTGACTTCATAGAGCAAAATCTACGCTAAATGAGAGACACGACTGACTGTAATGTATACAAGGCTGCACAATTACAGCATGCTGGCCATTTCATAAGTGCAAGCACATAAACAGTTATCGTTTCCCGAAAGGATACATACGGCCATATTAAAGTCGTTTCTCTTTATATTTGTATGTATGAATCATAGAATGTTCTTTGGACCTGCTGGACCATAGAAAACCTCAGCGTGTTGCACTTAGCCCAGTGCCTATCAGGAGGCCATCAGGAGGATTTACGGGTGTGATAAGGCTGGAGTGGAGAATGTATGCTCCGAGTTTACACTTCAGTCTCTGGAAAGATAGCAGAGGAATGTGTTTAAGCAGTAATTCTCGTACCACAATAGCTGGTTGCAGGGTTTTGCACTGAGACCTGCAAGGTAATCAAATCATTTCTGTCTCTGAACCAAGTGCCTTAGGTTGAATGAAACATAATGAAATCTGACAACATCTGTCTTAATTTCCTGACAGAAGAAAGGTGAATTCCTTTATATATATATATACACAGGGAACAGCTCGCAAACTCTCATAGTACCTGAATCAACCGGTGGTGGAAAAAGTTAGCAAATATTAGAGGCATGATGTGAGGTGACTGAAGATCTATTTTTACATTATATGGGCAAAAGCGGACACTCCTTCTAAATAGTAATGTCTATTATGTAACCCTAATGGTGGATCATATGGCGGCGATTTTAGACTTAAAAGGATTGAAATGATTCTGTGATCTGCCTCAAGAGGCAGACTACGTTAATACTGAATACAGCTATGTGCTGCTTATCGACCGCATTACCTTCTGTGAAACAGGAAATCACCACGAGCAAACAGTAATGTAAATATAAGGGATATATTCAGAAGAAAACACCATGCAAACGATATGTAAATCTGGCAGTGCCATCGCTGAAAGCGCGTGTGAAATACACCCTCAATCTGAGTTGGCCAAAATCTGAATCGGCCGGGTCACACGTCTAAAAAATCAGCCAAGAAAATTGCTATCGCCCCTTCTCTAGTGGATACCGATAAGTGGAGTTACATTTTGGGTAGGTTTTTTTTTGTTTTTTTTTTTAGCCGGACCTGGTTCTTGGAATTTGAATATGTGACCTCTTGGGCACGTTTTTGCCTATTTTTTTTTACAAAGGAAGCGACTCAATAATGTCAGCTCTCACGTTATTAAAACAACAATAAAGATATTATTGTAGACGGTACATATCACACACCCCTATTAACACTGCGACAAATCTTTATATTTTTATGTGATTGAATGAAATGTCATACAGTATCTAACAATTGACCGTACTCAGTTCAATATTGACTGTATGGCACATTAAAACATGTTATCACAAGGCAGCTTTTCAGAAATCTGAGTTTAATGACTGTGTTGAAAATAGGTGTGATGTTCGCTATGAGCATTCTGTGAGTGTCAGATTTCGTATAAGTGCAGCGTGCAAGTGGTTGCAACAGATTGTAATAATTATAGTTATAAGGCAGAAGGTCTTATAAAGTGTGAATCTCTGGGGCGTGCAGGTGAGATTATACACTGCAACAGGAAGGGGAATTCTGTGTGCAGATGGCTACAAGTCAGAGAAGCAGGAGGGATAACAGCAGGGGTACAGCCTCATGATCATGCACCTGTGTCATATCAGGCAGGTCTGACAGGCGACAGGGAAACATGGCAGAAGTGGTGTATCAGTATACAGCCTGAGAGATCAAAATAACAGATTGGTTGGTACAATGAGGGTGTAAAACAGCTAACACGGGTCGTAAATGGTAAAAAAAAAATTAAAAAAAAAAAAAAAAACCCAGCACAGACAAGGACTATTCAGCTTTAGCAATGCCAGCTTAATGAAAAATGTACAGCCAGAAGGTAGCTCAGGCATGAGGGCACCCTGTGACATCCACACCTCTCTCTGTATACCTATATTTTATTCTCCAAGGTTGTGTCATTGAATTTTGAGTGTCTGATTGGGAGGCATCCTGGTCTGTACAGTCTTATTCAAAAGTCCCAGGTCTATATTGATTATAAAATACAGCAAAGCCCAGAATGTGTGTTTAGGTGTTTTGGACTGCAGTTTTACCAGAAAGTTCATTAGTGTTCACTAGCTATACCATCACCAAACCAGCGTTAAGCAGTACAAATCAGCTTTGTACATGAATGTCTTCATTGAACTTAATTTTTTTTTTTTTAAATCTACAAAAACAGAAGATAACCAGCGTGCCTAAACGTTTGCATGAAACTAGTCAGTCTACTGGAATCTAATAAAAATTGTTAAAGTATCCCTGAATATCATTGTGAACTAGTGGTGTTCCGATCGAACGGCCGAGATCATTGTCAGCCGCAGAGGCCCTGGGTGCAGTGTTGTGTCCCCGCCCCCTTTCCTTTACACTGCGCAGGTGCGCGGCGGCAAATCAGAAACAAACATGTATGCCGTGTGGAGCTTTCACGCGGTCTGTGTGTGATGTAGAGTTTGCATCCTGCAACACATGGAACGAAAAAATACCTCGCGGGAGAAGCACATTAAGGTGCTTGAAGACATCAACAACAAAGAAGGCACCCGGTACGTGATCGGTATCGGTGATCGGCACTCATGGGTGAGCATCCCTATTGTAAACCATTATAATTTAAGAATCCCCGGTTGATCCATTGGCTCTGCAACAGCAGCCCCTGCTGGTCCTGCAGTAGACGGGGCATTCTAAGAATGGTGCCTGACTTACCCACATTATCCTCTCCCAGAAAAGTTGTTTAAGTCTTTCAAAATCTATCCATATATCGTGGACCTTTCTTCTAAAAAACAGCTCAAACTGGTTCTGGGCACTAATATGCTGGTCTAGCAGTTTCACCAGTAAAACTATGTGCCTTGAGAAACTAGAACCAGAACCAGATCAGCACTTACCAGAATAAAATTATTTGGACCAACATGGAGCAGAGAATTGTGCTTAGGTTTGTGTTTTACAGTCAATTTACTTAACAGTAGCTAAAATGCTATACATTACTTTCCCCCTCTCTCATTAGCTAAATTAGCTGGCTAGACAGTTTACCATGAAGCTAAAAGTATGTATGTACCACATCACTGCTTAAATTTAGATGAAAGAATATTTTTGAAGGAAATTAAGCTGTTATACCACCCTTAAGGAGAATACTCGACATTTCCCTAGCTACTGGGTTTAATCATTCTGTTTATTTCAGCTACAATTAAAGTAGTTAATAAGCACGGTGTAATCTGCTATCTTATCAAATCTAGCAGTAACAAAAGATGAATGTTTCTGTGGTTTTTTTTTTTTGGTCTAAACTTATTGTTCTATATTTACTCAAGGCTCTACATGTAGTCTCCTGCAAAGTTTCATGAGCTAAGCACTGTACGGTTTCGCCATTATACCCAAGGATAGAAAATGCTTTTAATGATACTCAATTGACGATAAGCAGATTTTTACCCCCTCGCTTTCTTCATGTTTTCAGATCTCCTCCACATCTCTCATTAGTTTAGACGCATGTTGTGAGTAGCTCCACGATAAGCTGTACCAGTCTCCCCCTCTAACGTTTGACCTTTTTTTTCTGAAACTTTCTGAAGTTTGACCTCATTTCTGAAATTTCTCTTTTTTTTTATCATCAGATTTATCGTCTGCCCCGTCTTTAATCTGTCTTCAAAGCAGGTCTTGCATTGACTAAACAGGATGATGATGATGATGATGATGATGATGATGATGATGATGATGAAAGCAAGATAACCTTTTGCTGTGTGAAATTTCAGAAGAGACTCACAGGAAGTCAAGTGGTCTGTTTCGGGTCGCAAACTCATTTTAAGGCAGAACTTAATCTGCTAATACAATGTGTACTGGTTAGGTTGGTTGACCAGCATGCCACTTGTTCAGCATAACTAGAACTGTACACTCAAGTCAATGCCCAATTAACATTTTATTTATATATACACTTGTGTCAATGCCAAATGAACATAATCAGTTTACCTACCACTGACTTATCAGGTAAACCCACGCAGACGTGGACAACATGCAGACTCCACACAGAAAGGATTTTGGGTTTGAAGGCAGGACTGTGGTAGCCTAGTGGTTAAGGTGCTGGACTATGGACTAAATGGTCCAGGTTTCAAATCCCACCTCTGCCACAGTTGTGTCCCTGAGCAAGGCCCTTAACCCACAATTGCTTGGATTGTAAGACTGTATTAATTGCATTGAATGTAAACCCAGGACCTTCTTGCTGTGTGGAAGCATTGATAATCACCTTGCCGCTCTACTGCTTTGCCTTCCAATGCCATATGCCACATATGTTGGATAGAAAAGACTGACGTCGGCTCCCATTAATTAAGTAATTATATGAATATAATATACTAATATGGGATATTTGTCGTTTGTCATGCGTGTATTTATGGATTTCTGTGGTTGAATTCTTTGTTTGTTCTGTACTTTGAAACATTGCTGTTTGCTGTCTCAGGGTCTTCCTGGTGGAGACGAACTGGCAGCCACAGATACAAACCTAGCTCAGCAGCCTGGGGTACGACATAGCTTTGTACAGGAACACTTCCAGGCCCAGTACAAGTGAGTACATACAATTACCGCAACACTACAACAACATGACTATGCTGGACAACAGGTTGTCTTACTATAGATCTATGAAATGCATTTGTGTAGTATATGAGATGCAGTACACAATAGTGTCCAAAACTATGCACGGCAGAGCGCTCTCCTCTTTGCATCATGGTTTCCATGGCAACATCGCGACAGGTTTATTGTTTAGACTTTATTTGTTGTAGGTTGTGTCCTTGCCTTATTTATGGATTTTGCTCAAGTCCGTCTCATTTTGCTGATTTGTGTTATATGTGTGTTTATGTAATATAACCGAAATAACCACAGAATAACCACAAGGTTTGGATGCTGTTCATTTACAAGTCACTTATATAGGTTTCGTCTGTACAAGTGGTCAGAAAATTAGCAATCTGAGGCCATTAAGAGGTGAAATAGTGAGTTGCAAAATAGTGGGTGTGAAACATAGAAGTTATTTTATTTGAGAGCCTTAACTGTAGAGAGTTGAGAGTTAACTGTGTGGGTCATGGGTGTCAAAACCTGGAATTCATGCTATTCAAATCATGCAGTATGAAAAGTTAAATAGTCCAAACAGACAAAGGAATTGGCATAAACCTGGACCCTTTCATGATTCTATGGTCAGCCATGTCACGGAAATAATCAGGTCCACTTGGTTGTGTAAGAGCCAGAATAAGTGAAGCAATTTTCAGCCACAGGAGCTGGTGCAACATGTGGGCAAACACTGATGTTCAGCTCTGATGAACACCAGTATAAAATTAAAGTGCTTTCTTTTCTTAGACCTCTGTGTGAACAATCCACCACAGCGCATTCAGGACTGGAATGGCCGCATTCCAAGAAGGTTTCAAATATAAGCCAGTTCTTCTCTCTCTGCATGTTCTGAAATAAAAGCACTCTTGTGTAGTGAGTCAAAGCTTTGGATTGCGCATAATAAGGCTGATGATCAGGCCACCTAATGGTGATAATAGTCAAACCCAGTACCATTACAATCCCAGTCCAATCTAGGTTCCCAAACTTAAGGTTTGTTTCTTTTTTTTTTTGGGGGGGGGGGGGGGGGGGGGGGGT
>JAUZST010005079.1:0-15844 GCA_034779995.1 Parotocinclus haroldoi
TGTGTGTGTGTGTGTGTGTGTGTGTGTGTGTGTGTGTGTGTGTGTGTGTGTGTGTGTGTGTGTGTGTGTGTAAGCATCATACAAAATCCATTTTTAACTTTTTCTGTCAGTGCATTCGAGTAATGCATATTAACCATGCTTTCATCATCCCAGGAAATGTGTAGTCTCTTTATTTCTCATGTTATGTGCGAACGAAGGTAGCAGAAGACTAATTCTACGTTGCGTTATACAAATGGTCCGACAATAACCCTCAAGAAAAAACACAACTAGCTCTGACTGAAAGTCCAACTATGTACATATCTGTCTTGTGACTGTTGCTGTTTTTGTTTCAGTCTTGTACTAAACATCTCTGAGTGACAATTCATGGGTGTGCAAGTGCGTCTGGTGTTTTTATTTAAGGGCGTGAGCAGTAAGTTGAAAAGCTGTGGTGCAGTCCATCAGTGTGTGCACATGTATGCAGATTTGAATGTATACTGTTTGTATTTAGTTTGTGCCTCAAACAACTGACGCCTTTTACTCCTCCCTTTCTTGTCTTTGTCTTCAAATTTAGTCTTCTATTGTATTTTATCAATGTATGTCAAAGACTGTTATAAGAAACCATATAGAATAAAGATATATTATACATATATAAATGATAAGAGACATAAAATAAAAGTATATGTATTAATAATCAGTGTGCTTAATTTATCTTGTTTACTCATACACTTTTGACTTATATCTGTATAGAGACGACATTTTTCCCAACAGATTTGAATCAGTACAGCATTACCATAGTCAAATAGACTTTGTGTGCTATATAGATATAAATATAAATATAGAGAGTATTTTCAATAAGAAAACTGCATGCAAACAATATAGAAATGTGGCAATGATAATGCTGAAAACACTAAAGGAACGCTACCATATACACCGAATCACCACCCTCCAGGAAATACACAACGCAGTGGTTCTGTAGTGGTTAGAGTGGCTGCAAGGACACAATAAGAACTGCATACACTGTAGAACCAAAATATACTGTGGAATATAGACATAAATAAACCTTCCTGGCTACACAGCAACCAAGAGAGAATGAGTGTACTTAAAGAAACTTAAAGAAGACAATACAGAATCACATTTTAAACACGTAAAATAAGTGTACAGAGTACAAACATTTTCATTGTCTTTGTGAGTCTTCTTGGCAGAGTAGATTGTGACACCAGTGTCTGCACAAACAGACTGGAATGTAATGTTCCTGTTTATGCAAGTAGTTAACAAATATTCATGAAAATAATTAAAAAAAGATCAACAAAAGATCAAAATATGACATGAATAACATTTCTCAGTTCAAAAATACATGCTAAACTTTTCTTAATTTGACCAGAGCCACTGCGTCCAGAGTTGACAGACAGATTTTTATTTCCTATTAAAATTGGTTATAATTGTTAAAACCTCTCTTTGTGGTGGCCATGGAATGCCTGCTCACGATAACAATATCAAACATTCACACCTGAATTTTATAAAACATAATTGCAAATCAAGGGTTTTATTTGAAGGTTTATAAGCAAATAACAAACCAGCATTACAAATCAGAGACTCTGTATTTGGACTGACTAATTACCTAACATGGAAAACATGTACTAGGGAGGACATCATAAATAGATGTTAAGACATGGACACATTCTGGGCCGTTGTCTATTTTAAATGCCAGATATTGTTAAACATTTTATGATTTTATAATCAGAGGAGTTCCTATGCATAACTATTATCAGGTTACCGCTGACTATTTGATTGAGCTAAGCCTGTCAAAGATCATCATAAAATCACTTCTATGGATTTTAATTGCATCTGAAATGCATTTCCTCAACACCTTCTCTCCCACATTAGCCTTTCAGGGCAGTTTATTTTCCCTTATTACCTACTCTGTCTGAATTTTTAATGCTACAGTGTACAATGACATATTACAGCCTTATTTTCTTATTCTACGTGTGGCAACAATGATAGCCTTTTACTCTTTCAGCATGGCAATGACCCAGTAATGAATCTAAGTCTGTTAAGAAACCACGTGTTACTATGTTTTATGATCACAAAACACTGAACTGAACATCATCCAACACCTTCGAGATGAAATCAAACATTGAGTTCTAAGAGCGCTCCAAATTCAGAAGTCAATCTCACTATTGTTCCTGAAGCTGCGTAGAAGGGGCTCCTTCAAGGCATGCTCCAAAACAAATGGGGTGATTTCCCTTAAAAGTAAAGGCAGTTATAGCAGAAATAAGAAAGTCTACCCACATGAGATAGCTACTCCTCGTTTTATTTTATTGATTGACTTTTACTTTTACTTTTCCTTCTTATAATAATATAGCTAATATTGTGTATTATATTCACATTCCTCATGTTTTAGCTTTGCTTTACCTGGGAAGGGCCGCAATAATCTCTGGTGCCTATCCTGAAAGTACAACGCATAGACACAAGCATGCCTTAGATAGGTCGCCCCATCACGTGGCCAACTGGGGTCGTGGTTGAAATAGCAGGCGATGATCACCCTATTGGTCTCTCGCCTACCTCAGACACAGCCAATCATGCCTACATGTGGCCGAAGTCATTGCAGTGATGGGGTAACATATTAGATGACTGTGCTGCAGAAGTGCTAAAGAAGAAAACCATCAGCAGTATTTACCTAAGTGGTCTGTTTCATTTTGTTATATTTGATGCAATGATGTTGTCTCAGTCAACTAATACAAAACAAAATAAAAAAGACATTCTTACTATAATCCTGATCTATTGTTGTCAGGTATATTGATAAGACACACTAGATGCCTGCATATTTATAAAATGAGTATGAATAAATAAAGATGTTTGTTGTTCTGGCAATGGTATAGGGATCATATACAGTATAACATATTGTCAATGATTAGACCCAAAAAATTTTAACTGGAATTTGTCACTGGGATTTGTTTCTCAGAAATTCCACTCTTTTTGAGATTCTCCATATCTGAGCCTTTTAGCAGCTTTGGCAGCTACTGTTTTGAAAAGACCATTCCTGATCAAGCTTCTTCAGGCTATAAAAGGGTCAGCTTGGCATTCCGATTTGTATAACACTGTAAGAATCTGCTGCTAATGTCATAGTACCAGACACCAAATGCTGTCTTTTGGAGTCCTTTGGAGAACATGTCTTAAGGCAGACCTACATAGTATTAGGCAGATAACTTCTTGGTCAAAATCTAGCTCTTTATGCCAAAAAGCCAACTGTGTCTTCCTCCATCTTTGCTTACCTCTCCTCCTCTCCCAAATGTACAACTTACACATTTACTGGAGCCCACCAGGCCCAGTCTATGAAGGAGAAAAGGGATTAAAAGGAGGAAGGGTTGCACATGCACATTGTAAACCTTGGGTATCTTCTTGCTCATCAGGCTCTACTAAAACAAGAAACTGCATAAGATTCACCAATCTATACCACAACTAATTACATTAACGCTCTTCACTTTGAAAACTAATAATCCCGGACAAGCCCACCTGTATTTATATGCAATCTCAATGATGGAAATAATAAATAAATAATCTTGTTGCATTCTTCAGTCACTGTCCTTGCAAAATTCCTAGCCTTTATAAAATCAGTCTGTGACTAGCCTGAAACTAAAACTCTACAAATGTCAGAGGGTGTCAGACTTTAGTCTTTTAAAAACCTTTTGTTTAAAATATTTTCAAAATGTCCTAGTGTATGGTCAGCATTAAAGTATGTCACAGAGATTCATACACTTTAGTTAATTTAATCATACTCATCCTTATTTACAACCTTATTTATATATAGTTGGATCGAAAGTTTCAATAATGTGTTACTAAAACAAAATGTTATAAGCATACAAAAAGGATGGCTAGAATGACATTCCCTCATGCTATTCTTTCTTTAACATGTTTCCAAATTTTATGAATGAAATACATTTATATCATCTATCAGATTACGTTGATGGATGTCTGACTATGTTGGTGATACAAGCTCTCTTATCAGGACTTAATTCATCCATCTAGTTTACGTTAAGAGCCAGAGAAAACAGTTTTAATTGTCCGCTCATGCACTGCATGCAGACGTGACAACAGGCTGACAAAGCATGCAAAACTTGTTCAAACAAAACACAAATACATGCACAATTATAATTAAATGTACTCATTTCCAATGCAAGTCGCATTTGAGATAATAGTGCAATTAATGAAAATCCAGCCTAGGATTGAACACACTGATGCAGAAGAGGACTGAGATCAAGGCGTTAGTAACACATCCTCTTGTCTTGCACTCTGCCTTCATTGTGGCAATTTCCTATGAGAGCTCTTCTCTACTGCTAGTGGGAGCCTCCTGTGTTCCTGTATGTTTTATCTGGGGCAGAAGATCTATATTAAACACCCTGGTACGGCTGCCTCTACACTGTCAGGCACTACTCCTATCTCGTCCTCATCTGGATGTGCTGTTCCAAGTTATTTTACACTTTTTTCTTGATTTTCTACTGACCATGTTATTCACTAGATTTGTTTTTATTCACAATAGACATACCATTACAAACATGCCTAAACAGTGGCGCTTTCAGTGCTCTTAGCATATAGCATAACATTCTTATTAATGACCACCATAGTTATTGAACGTAGTTATGGTATGGTAGTTTGCCTTGAACATTTTCCAGTATATTCACTAATAAGGTTTTGCTAAATGTTTGAATAAATCCACTGAATTAGAATGTTCTGTTTACCTGTGTCCAACACTTCTATCACTCATGCTATTTAGATGAGTGTCATGCCCTCTGATCGTAGTGATACATCAGCTCGTGGAAGCAGGAAATGAAACTTTCTCCACACTGCGTGGACCCTATCAGGACAATCTGGGTCTGTCCATGCCAGCCTGCTCCTTAATAAACTCATTTTGCTCTCTGAGAATACCTGCTTATCTCCTCACACAAACACAAACTCCCAAGCGTGTGCATGCGTACACACACACACATACACACACACACATGCATACCTACTTCTTCAGTCCTCAGTCTGATGTTAATATTATTAATTCCAACTTGGTTAGATCTTCAAAACTGGACTTTCACATTTGATGTGCTGGAAGTGGGGCAAAAAAAGGACAGAGCAGAAGTTCATATTTATAATCTGCTTTGAAAATTGACATAGGCTGCAGATATGTCTACATATTCTCAGTCCTTTGAATCTGTAAATGTCAAGAATAATATCCAATACCTTAACCACAGTCCCTGCTGTACTTTAGCCTATGGTATTTCTCTTTTCCACCTATCCACTGTCAAATATCTGTCATTGTCTTTCAGGTTTAAACATGATTTTGTCATTTTGAAACACCCTTCACTGCAGAATGCATGGGCTTTGTTTTCTGCTGAGGATATTTAGGGACTTTGGTATGTGTATCTGTTGGTAAAGGATGCAGCAGCTGTTTCATTCAACTCAAAACTAGAATCATGAGCATTAGGGTACAGGTTCTCACTGTGGTGCAATGTCCACACCTGTAGCTTAAAACAAACAGGTTTGAAGCATTTTTATTTATGCATGGTTTAAATGTATTTTTACAAATTGTGTGAATGCTTGGAGTATTATCCAAAACTCAATGTAATTTTCCTCATGCACTCATGAAATCCAAAAATACACTTCAGTGAGTGACCAAACTTTGCAAACAAAATATCTACTGATTTTTGTGAGCAGGGGAGAAAATAAGTTTTTGATACACTGAAAATTTTGCAGGTTTTCCCACCCACAAAGAATAGAGAGGTCTGTATTTTTTCGTATATACACTTCAACTCTAAGAGACAGAATATAAAAATAGTCCAGAAAATCACATTGCATGATTCCTTAATTTTGGTACAGAAACCATTGTTTGCAATGGTCAGATATTTACTGTAGTTCTTGCATGGAGCCCCAGACTGAGGCTCATTTTGTGTTTCTTTCATTTTCTAATAATTGTGCCAACAGCTGTTGCCTATTGTTCTGTAGCCCATCCCAGCCCTGTGCAGATCAACAATTTTGTCCCTGGTGTCCTTAGACAGCCCTTTGGTTTTGGACATGGTGAAGAGGTTGTGTGTGATTGACTGAGTGTGTGGACATGTGTCTTTTACACAAGTAATAAGTTCAGACAGGTGCAGTTAATACAGGTCATGAGTGCAGAATATGAGAGCTTCTTAAAGAAAAACTAGCAGGTATGTAAGGCTCTTGCTGGTTGGTAGGTGATCAAATACTTATTTCATACAATAAAATGCAAATGCATTATGTAAAAATCATACAATGTGATTTTCTGGATTTTTTTCTGGATTCTGTCTCTCACAGTTGAAATGTATCTACGATAAAATTACAGACCTCTCCATTCTTTGTAGGTGAGAAAACTTGCAAAATCGTCAGTGTCTCAAATTTTCCCCACTGTATATATACTTACACTGTAAATAAAACACACTCAAAGTATTTGCTTGTTTCAGTCTAGCAAAGTGCACACTATGACAGAGAATACTAATATTGTTGACCTGATTTTGGCAAAGCCAAACGATAGTCTTTCTTATGCGGAGAATCTAAAAATTAAAGAGCAGAGCAGATCAACACCAAAGTCTGATTAGGGAAAAGTAACATGTCTTTTTAGTTCTCCTGGTATTACAAAGTTATCTGGCAGACTATAATTGCTGTGACAAAACATGTACTGTTGACCATTCCTGGAAAAGTTCCTGGAACCTACCGGGTACCTTAGGGTCAAAGACCATTTGCTTTAAAATGAATTGAGAACAGAATTAACATTTAAATAAACGGACTAATTTATTCATACAAGTTTACATGTACAATTGAGCCGAGCAGTTGAAAGGTCATGTCATGCTCCAGGGCCCAGCAGTTGATGAACTAACCACTGAGGCAAGTTCTGTTATCCCAGGAGGCAGGCAGACTTCTATAAAAGCAAAAAAAATAATAATTAAGGAAAAGACTTTACATTTGAGAATGGCATAGCATGACTGGAAAATTAGTGGTTGAAGACCTAATAACCAAGTACTTTGCATTTTGTGATGTAACCATTAAATAAATCACGAAACATAAGTCAGTTTATATTGGGGCAGAACAGTTTCCTTCTAGTGACAAGACAGCACAGCGGTGCAGCGGTGCAGCATCCCTGGCTCAGACCCTACCTATGGCTCTGCCTGTGTAGCCTTTATCTGAGTGGGTGTACTGCAGATGCTCCGGTTTCCTTCCACAGTCAATTGATTAGGCTAAACTGACCCAATCTGAGTATGTATGACTAACTTTGATGAAACCTTGTGTCTGTCGTAAATAGCCATTGGTGCTGAAACCAAATAAACAAGCAAACCAACATTCTAGTGTAGTCAACATTCTGACCTGAAAATCTGGAGAGTGGTATAAAATGATTAATCAGCGGCTTAAAGTTGCCCCCTAGTGTTCGTAGTTGTCTATTGCTACTTAATACAACCAGCAATTCTTCGCTAACTCATAACCACACCATCACAGGCAGTACAGAGCGAGTCAAAAGGCACAGGACACCCATTTATTTCACGAACAAATGGGAAAATGAATGCCCCAGCAATTAATGCGTGGGGTGGGAACTATCCTATTGTCTGAATGCTATATTGGATCAAGGGACACATTTTCCATTGGGAAGGTGGTCCTGTAACCTCAGATCAACAGTATCTTTTGTGGTTCAAAATTTATCAACAAAGAAAGTTCAAACCTTTTTGTGTTCATCACAGGTAACTGTAGATGGAATTGACGATTATGATATAAGGCGAACACAGCTGCCGTATCATAGCCACAGAATTCAACAACCAACAGCCAGAAAGATCACCAATTTCACACAGCACTGTTGAGAGAAACCGGGACTCTGAATGACCACCTTTAACAATGGTTTTGGCAACCTTTCCACGACGCAGCACACTTGTAATTGTTCTGTGAATTTTGACTCACCCTTGACAATGAAAATGCCTGTGTGGGATCCTCCAGTTAAATAACATATTCCACTGATTTAAGGAAAATGTAGTATTTTTTAGAAGTATAGACACCTTTCTATGTGATTCAGCATTTCTTTTGAATGTGTCATTTTTATGTCAAGATTTATTTAGACCTTGTGTTAAATAATTGTATTTTGAAAATCATGTGATAACCTTGGCTAGTTAGTTCTGTCAGACTGTACATGGAAAACATTATTGCCCATATAAGCCTACTTACATTTATGGAGTCGTTTTATTATAAAGTAGTTTCCCAGTAGTATTTTTTTCTTGCTAACATTTTGTACCCTTTGTAACCTTTTGTAATTCAGAAGGGAATCCACAGCCACCAAAGTTGCCTGTGGACAGTTGATGGAGAACAGAGAACAGAAATAACAAAGAATAGAAAAACATTCTTTTTTTTAAAAAACAAGCATTTTAATTTCTGGGACTGTAGTTAGTAGTGTACTGTAGTCTAGCCTGGAAGTGATGGTAGCCTACTGGACTGTAGAGAAAGAGTCCAGTGTTTACATTCTACCTCTACCAAACTCCCGTTGCTCATACTGCTTGGATTATCAGGTGTAAATTGCTCTGGGCGTCCACTAAATCATTATTTATTCAATATTACCTTGAACCATATAGTGTGTAGTGTCAATACAGTTTCTTTACAGTTATTTATAACACAGATTCACAATATTCATTCCTGACAAAGAATTCTATCTAATGAAAACAACTTCCTAATTTCCATCCATTATCTTCCGCTTAATCCACACGGGCTCGTGGGCCAGCCATTGCACACCCGGCAACTCTAGGCACATGGGCAGGAATAACCCTAGATGGGGTGCCAATCTATTGTAGGGCACATGCACACAGTAACACACTAAGGGTCGCATTTAGAGACACCAATTAACCTAACGCATGTCTTTGTACAGTGGGAGGAAACCGGAGTACTCAGAGTAAATCCATGCAGACGGAGGGAGGAAATGCAGCTGGGATTGAACCCAGGACATTCTGGAGCTGCCCTACTTTTCTAAATTAAGAAACATAAAATTTAACAGATATTTCTTCATTAATGAACCACTACAGAATATTTTTCTAGCTTGATTCTCTTTATTTTCCGATAGAAGTAAGTAGTGATGTTGAGCTCAAGAGACCTAAATCACTGTGACTGTGCTTAAACCTACTCGAGTTCATCTTGTGGAATCGATTCTAAAGCTCGGCTCTTATTTCTCAGAATCGGAGAGTCGGCTCTTTTTGAGATTGACTCTTAGCTTTGCTCAGCATAGGGAGCGACTCGGCGTGTGCTGAATCGCTTCATTTGGTTGTGCTTCCAAACAATGTTTTAGTTGGCATTTCTTTTCCCGGAGTTTGAATGGCGCTGGTTACCGTGCAGCGTTCTCCCTCTGCCAGCACGACCTCCAGTCCATGTGTGTCGGTGAGTGAAAGAGTTATCTAGCTAAATTCTTCCCTCACCAGGTTTCAAATCGCTTTTCTGTAAATGTTGTGTATGCGCATGCGCTAGTTAGCATGGTTAGCAACCTAGTTGTGTTTAATTACACAAATAGATACAAAGCGTAAGCTAGACCTGCTTAAAACCTCGTAATATGCGTTTGCACATTAACATTGCGTTACCGTGACCTGGTGTCAATTACAGGTCTGGTCAGTGTCTTGGGTGCTTTTGTAGGTTAATAAAGTAAGGTCATGATGGTCCGTACATGTTGTACTGATTACGCCCAGTCCATTGCGTTTCACGTCAGTGTGACGACACAAGAGCTGAAGCACTGCATCAAAATCTAAACCGGTCCAATTTCTGTCTGCCAAACTTTAAATCCATACGATTTGCGTGATTAATCACAACCAGATAGAAAAATGCTTTAATCTTTCTCCTATGTTACAACATTCCTCCCAAACCCTGCTTCTTCTTACAAGTGCTGTACTATTTACCCACGTTACACAAAGGGCAGTAATTGTTGTGTTTGATTACAGTGAGTTTACACACTGTACACAGAATACAAGTAATTACAGGTATGTGCTGTTTAACAACCGCACTACCTTCTGTGAAACATGTCGCTGACCAGATATTACCATAGTCACAGTCTTTTAATCATATTACTGTCATGTGAATCTAAAGGATATTTTCACAAGAAAAGTAAAATTGCTGAATACACAAGGGGAGGCACAAACTTCTATGCACATGTAAAAATTTTTGGAATGTATGACTTATTTATGAATTATTATTTATGAATTAACAATATTCACTACATATTTTAATACAATAATGCAATCTATGACACTGTGTAGGGGAAAGGTGTAACATTGTTATGAAGGACCTGCCACTGCTCATTGAGGGAAGGCAAAAAACATGAGTGGACAGTGTATACGTGTGCTTTAAGCGGTAACATGAATACTAGCAATGTTTTATGGCTCTGAATTCTGGTCTGGTTTTATCACATTTAATGTTTTAATCTCTCTCGTTTACCAGGTGTCTGGTCCGAAAGACACCAGTGCTGCAGTGAGAAAAAAAACTGATTTGTGTCTTGTTGGTATGCTCAGCATAAGGCCTCTAGCTCAGGTTTCATCTTGCCTTGTGGGTTTTGTTCGTCATATTAATCAGCTTCTGAGCTTACGTCGCTCAACAGTCAATGGTCAGTCCTCAGTATGGCAGGACTTTTCAAATGCTTTTAATACAAATCAGCCCACACTACTGAGTGATATAATAAATGGACCAGGCTATTTGTGTCACAGAGCATAACAAAATGTTTGCTGCAGGTCCTTCCTCTGTTTGGAAATACAATTGTACATTATTGTTGCTAGCCAAATGCTGGATTGTATCACTTGTGTCACCACATATAATACTTGTTAGGGTGCAAGATGAGTACAAGGTAAGACGCAAGTCTCTTACGAAACTGCATGTGTGATTTGATTACTGGTCAGGGAAAGCTGGTGCCTAGGCAGCGCCACTGCCTCACTGCAAGAAGGTCCTGGGTTCGATCCCTGGGTGGAGCGATCTGGGTGTTTTCTGTATCTCCGTGGGTATTTTTGGGTACTCTGGTTTCTTCCCACAGTCCTGCGTTTGGTCATTTGATCACTCTAAATTGGCGTCATTCGTTTGAGGGCATAATAGCCTGTCCGCCTAGCCTGCAGGGTGGCATTACATAATGACTACACACACTACTGCAGTGCTGTGACCAGCAACGTCTACAAGGCGTCTGACATGCTGGCCAGTCAAGGTGGGCGAGGTGATAACGGTCAGGGAAAGCAAATGCACAGCAATAATGGTCCTGGGTTCAATTTGAGGGTGGAACGACCTGGGTCCTTTCTGTGTGGAGTCTGCATCTCCTCCCTGTGTCTGACTGGGTTTACTCCGGGTACTCCATTTTCTCCCACAGTCTGGGAGCTGTGATGCCACCACACCAATGGAGAAATATCAGAAGTAAAGACCTGAGCAACTTTAAAAAGGAACAGATGATTAGTGCTATGCTCACTGTACAGCAGGAATGTCCTGGATCCGATCGGCGGGTGGAGCAGGTCCTTTCTGGTTTTCTTTGGGTACTCCATTTTCCTCCCACAGTCCAAAAACATTAAGGTGAATGTATTATGCTAAACTGACCCTGACCAGAGTATATATAAACTGCTCACTATTTCAATTTCATTTATATATTAGCTTCAATATAAGCACGAGCACTGATGTAACCTCGTATCTGTCATTGAATGACCTTTGGTGCTGAGGAGCGACATTAAATAAACAGTAAAACAAACAAACAACTAGGTTGGAGTACCTCCTAAGCAACAAGGCTTGGGTGCTTCCAGTCAGCAGAGGGGAGTTCCTACTGACCATCAACTGTTGAGAGGAAGTTCATTTCTAAGGCTTATTGGTACATGAGAGTAGCAAATCTTACCTTGTCAAATCTTAATGGACAGAAGAGCCACCGTGGTACAAGTAGCAAAATTATAATATCTAAATACTGCATAAGGGTGAAATATGTCACAAATTAATTATTAATAATTTATTAGGGCTATTATAGGATTATCAATAATAATTATTAGGACCTCCAGTTATTGAAGTAGACCAACGTTGATTGGCTTAACTTGTAAAAGCAGTATCCTGTTATATAGTGTCACGTTATTGCTAACTAATATATTATACAGTAACTCATATAGCACTAACTGATATTATACATGGGTGTGAAGCACCTTTCATGGCTTTCCATTTGCTGAAACTCCGATTGATCCTGGAGAGAAGCCTCAAGTAATCCGGGATTACTGGTGCAGACAGTGTGACTTACTCAGTCTAGTTGTATAAAGAAGAAGATCTTTACGGCTACATGTTTTTACATGTGGCTGCGCTGCTTTTATTGATCTCCTTTAACTACCCCCGTGTGTGATTTCATGAGATTAAACTGCAGAAAAGAGCAAATGAGGTTCTGGATGCTTTATTGCACTTAATAAGTAGCTTCTGGTGATCCTGTTTTTTACAAGGTAAGCAGCAATGTAAGGGAACAGCAGCCAAGTTTATGAAAAAAAAAACAAATGACATTGCCAATTTGCAACAAAAGCAACAAAAGTTTTGAACATGTTGATGATTGCAAATGATTAAAAGTTGATCTGAATGCGGCAATCAGTTTCTGAAACAATTCTGGTCTTCACTGATATGCTTCCTGACCACCTTCCCATTGGAAAATCTTACCCTTGATCCAATATGGCAATTCTCAGGATGGTGGCCATGTTCCAGACATGTCCTGTGACTTTTAACTCACCTTGTATATTTACTATTATTCAACAATTTGTTTTGACCTTGCAACCTGATTGGTTGAAAATCATTCTCACTGTGCTGACATTTGACATACATAGCATGGCTTTCTCCACATGTTGTGTCACTCTGTGCTTTTTTTAAAACCAGTGTTTTTGGTTTTAGTTCTTTTTTTCTTTCATCTTTGCTCTATGTATTTCAAATTAACGTTACTTGGTAGTGTTGTATAAACCATATGCCTTTTGTAAGGCACCAGGACAGGGAGCTGTTACTACAGTAACAACAATTATTCGTGTTCTGTTTCTCATGTTTTTCCCTTGAATTTTCCACATTGTTAATATTTACCATAATGGGGTTGTTCGTTTTTTTTTTTTTTTTTTTTCTCCGCATTTACAGGAAGCTGGGAGTGGAGAGGATGATCGTCAACCTCATTCCAGGAGGTAAGGATATATTTCTCAAAATGTATTTTGTCCTGCTTAGCCTAGCACAGCCACCATAGACAGTTATCAATATGAAGGTTATTTAAAAAAAATCTCTTTTGCATACACACGTGTGGAACATGTGGATCACAGATGAGAAAGCTGTAGAATTTCTGCTGTGGTGCATCAAGCTTTGTAATCCTCGATCTACTATCTGAACCACTACCTGCTATAACAAATGTTGGTTGGACAGTAATGGAACTAGATTGTATTATGAATTGTATTATGGTTATCTATACTTGCAATGTCCACTTTTATAAATTGTAAGCTAATGGTTGTTCGTTTTATAGTACTTACAGTTTTGTGAGAGTACCAGTAGCCCAAAACTCTAATAATCGGATCTACCACTGCCCTTACTGACGATACAGAAGCAATTATCTTGTAAATGGAAATCATTTAAAGTACTCTGTCAGTGCCATACATGACCAAACCCTTTATATTTTCATTGGAAAACTCTCCATACTGCTATTAGACATGATTTATATATTTTTTATAAAATCATTTTTGTATAATAAGCTTTGTGTGCAAATTGATTAAATAATAATGGATTTCATTTTATTTTGCGTCTTAGGCTATGTGTAAAAAATTCATAAAGCACTTTGAGACTTGGTCTACTAAGCGGTTTCTAAAGAAAGATTTTTTAATATGGAAATATACGATGGGAGTGGTACAATTAGGCACTGCTTTGTTATATAAAGTGGGATTCTGTCCCAAACATAGTGTTAAGGGTTTGGTTGATTGAAAGAGGATTGGTCTGGACTGTCCCATATATAAAATTAATCATTGTCTTGTGACTTGTCCAACAGTAATCATGTTCACTGAAGACATTGTAGTGTTCTCAAGACAATACTGAGGTGGATAGTTGAGGACAGCATTATGACATAAAAGCATGGGATGGGGATGATGCAGTAATGTTAAGCATTTGGGAGTGGGATAGAATTTCATAAATGGGGTACATATGTGAAGCCAGTACAGAAGACAGTTTATGGTTTAACGAATTAACTTTCCATTTACTTGACACAATGAAGTATCAATGTGGTGTCTACAAAGAATAAGTTATTAGGTCGTTTTCTTATTAAAAAAACAGCTTTGAAAGTGCAATACTTATGGTGGCCACTACGAGGCGACTTCTGATCACGGAATCACTCGGAGGCTGTTTAGTATGCCCAAACGTGGCTTCATTTACCTAAAATATTTATTTTTAAACATCTCTACCGACTTTCACTACTTTAAAAGGACCTAAAATTGTGCTGCTGTAGCACTGGTGAGGGATTTAGAGGATGGAACACAAACTGTGGAACAGCAGACCAGCTATGGTCTCTTACATTAGCTCTACTAGGTGGATCAATAAGGTCTTTAATAAAGTGTACAGTGAGTGAACAGTGAGTCTTTTAAAACTCCAGCAACACTCCTGTGTCTGATCCAATCATACTCTCACAACACACTAATATGCCACCACCACATTAGTGTCACTGTCATGCTGAGAATGATCTACCACCTAAATAGTATCTGATCTGTGGGGGTCCTGACAGACCATGTAGAGAAACAAATGGACTATAGTCTGGATATTGGAAAGTGCAGTGACTACTAAAACTCGAATAAGGATAATATGTATTAAAAAGTATAGAATGCAGAAGACTTTTGCACAGTATTGCATGGAAATAAATATAGAAAATATGGTAATGTATTGTTACAGTCCTCTGTAGGGGAAAGTTGTAACACATTAAGAGGATGGTATGAGGAACCTGATACTCTTGTTTGACGGAAGCCAAAAATGCGTTGATTGACTGTTATACAAACAATAATCAGCCAGTTGAAACAGAGACTCAGCGGGTGAATGCGAATCAGTTTGTAGTTATGGTCGACAACATACAGGCTGTAGTGGATAAACAACTAGACGGGCACATAGACTTACCAACGGCATTTTCAGCTTGTTAATATGTAGCAGAAAGTCAAACAGGCAAACATAGGAACAAAAAAGTCCCTAAACACATCAACCGAATTAGAATAATCTCTAGTCCAGTCGTAAGCTAACAAGGAAGCGAGCACGCAACCAGTTAGGTTGTAAGCTTCTGAGCGAGTGGTGAACTTTTGCTTTTAAACTCCCACCTCTGCTCGTGGATCCGCAGCGTTGATCGGTTTGTAAGGCCAGTTGGGCAGAAGAAGCAAAACACACTGCACTGTAGAGCAATAAAACAAGAATAATATACTGCCAGTACATAAATAAGTAATTAACATGGGAATCTGTAATCAGAGACAAATTTGGCTTTCCTATACTAATTATTTTTTAAATATATTTGAAGATCTCAGCCCGTAATGTGAACTGACGTGGATCAGATGGATGATCAGATACAATACTAACTGAGGCATAGAGGCCTTGCCTGAGAGCCCAACCAGTCTTGCTCAGTATTGAACCCTCAAAGCGAAGCATTGTACTGATAGGCAGTCCTTTTTCAAAGGGTTCCTTAGACAAAATTGTTGTTTCAAATGATGCAGCTTTTACCTTTTTGTGCCAGTTAGATATCAATACAAACCCAAAACAAGTATCTGTCTGTTTAACTGTCTGTTTTATTTGAGCATGAATGACCTAGCAAACCGTATCTCATTTTATCAAACCTTATTTCCGAGGGTGAGAGAGGGTGAGAGAGGGTGAGAGAGGGAGAAAAGGGGGG
>JAUZST010005080.1:0-15842 GCA_034779995.1 Parotocinclus haroldoi
AAATCGTACAATAAAGGTTTAATAAACATTTAATATGTTACATAAATTATAGCACGTCCCGTCTTGTAACATAGGGCTTGTTTAATGGGACCAGCCGGACATTAGGACCAAAACGATCCCGTCCCGATGTGCCCCCATTAACCGGATTCGACTGCATTTGGGTTAAGAAGCAGTTCAACAGGTTTCCTAATAAAGTGAATTGTTTTGAGTCAAAAATGATTCAAAAGATCGCTTTATGTTTTGCAGCCGCTACGCGACATGTTTACCTGACCTACGAGAATCCACTGTCGGAGCCAGTCGGAGGTCAGAAGGTGGTGGAGATGTTCCTGAATGACTGGAGCAGCATCAGCCAGCTGTACGAGTGTGTTCTGGAGTTCTCTTGGGCTTTGCCTGGTGCGTATGACATCATTACCAGAGTTCAAACTGTCTGTATGAATGAATATTTATATGCAGCGTGGCCTCACTGTTTACTAAACCTCAATTTGTCTCTTCTTTTCATTTACAGAAATGCCTCCTTACTTGGCCCTGTTCTCTGAAATACGCTTATATAACTACCGGAAACTAGTCCTGGGTTATGGCAACACCAAAGGCAGCTCGGTAAGTGATGGTTTACATATAGATCTATACGATGCACAGTGTTACATGGCTGGAGTTTTTAGGGTTGTTGTAACGCTGGTTGCCTGTGACCTTCATTACGTTGTGACACCTGAAGGTGACGATCCAGTGGAATTCAGTAACGCAGCGCTTCCACCTCGCCCTGGGCACTGTGGGGCCGAACTCAGGCTGCAGCAACTGCCACAACATCATCCTCCACCAGCTGCAGGAGATGTTCAATAAGACCCCGAATGTTGTACAACTGCTACAGGTTAGTTCACCTTTTGTTATAAGTGCTGAGATGTATTAAAGTGTAATGTATGGAATTTGGTTCCAGCTGTGGCTGAGCAAATTCTGGAAAGTTCTCACTTTGAGCGATTAGAGATGACATCATTCATTCATCGGATACCCCACGAAATGGGCAGATCCACATTCCATTTTACATCTTACCATGAGCATGGGTCAACTTCCGTTTGCAACCGAGCTGAACTAACAATGTCGTGTGCGTGGATGATTTGAAGCTGGAAATGTTGAAAATAGATTTTACATTTACAGTTTTTAGATGACGCCCTTATCCAGAGCGACTTACAAAAGTGCTTTAAGACATCAGTAACATAATCCATTCTTAATAATAAGGAATCTAAACAAGAATACACTTCTGTAAAGATTGTTTTTTTTTTTTGGTTAGTTTGTTTTAATACACACATAATGCTGTAACCTTAAACACAACATCAAATATTAATAATAATATTAAAGTAAAAAACAAACAAACATGAAAACCCCTGTATCAGTACACTGGAATCGAATCAGAACCGAAAAAATGTAACTTCCACCATCACTACCACAGATTTGCCCCTGTGCCACCCAAACTCGCCCCTATAAGGAGAGATTAACACCATTTATTTTTCCTTTTGTCCCCTAGGTTTTGTCAGACACGCAGGCCCCTTTAAATGCCATCAACAAACTACCTACTGTACCCATGCTGGGTCTGACACAAAGGACCAACACGGCCTACCAGTGCTTCTCTATTCTGCCCCAGTCGCCCACCCACATCCGCCTGGCCTTTCGTAACATGTACTGCATTGACATTTACTGCCGCAGCAGAGGAGTGGTGGCCATCCGTGATGGAGCTTACAGCTTGTTTGATAACACCAAGATTGTGGAGGGCTTCTACCCAGCTCCTGGACTGAAGGTATTTAGGCATTTTCAGTGAAACCTTTACATCACATTTACAGCATGTAGCAGACGCCCTTATCCAGAGAGACCTACAACTGTTATAGTCTTAAAATCCAAGCAATGGTGGGTTAAGGGTCTTGCTTAAGGACCTGACTGCGGCAGCTTGGCAGAGGTGAGATTCGAACCCTGGAACGTCAGGTCCCGAGTCCACCTTGCGTGTTTTCATTAACAGAATGATATATAAGCTTGCCTTTTTTTTCTTTCCAGCCTTGATTGCTTATTGTGCTTTTATTTTGAACGTTATCTCTAGGATTTTGGATTTTTCAGCATTTGGACCATAACTTAAATGCTGAAATGCCTGTAGTTATTCTTGTAGCTCAGTGTTGCTTTTAAAAGAAACTCCAAATTCAAATTTACAAGAGAATTCATATGATGTTTTGACTTAATCAAAATTCAGTCAGTATGTTTCATTTTCCCCACACTGAACCGAACTTGAGCTGCAGAATCCGGAAGCCGATATACTTGTGATACAGATAAAAACGTTGTTCAATAATTTGCATGAGGAATATGTACCATAAGCTTTATGCAACTGATTTTGCCCAACTTTTAAGTTAATATATTTTAAGCATTTCTATATTAAACTTCGCAATTTACCATACCATTTCGCAATTCGGTTTGCGATACATTTGTTGGCGCGTATCCCCATCGTAAATCAGGGACTAGACCTAAATACACAAAGAAATTTACATAAATAAAGATGGCATTTACAAATTCCTAATATATTACTAATACATTTTCCACGCAGACTTTCTTGAACATGTTCGTGGACAGCAACCAGGACGCCCGACGGTCAGTCAACGAGGACGACAACCCTCCCTCACCTGTGGGCGTGGACGTCATGGACACTCTCATGCCACAGATGCCGACAATGAGAGGGGTCTACACGCACCTCACTTCTCCACCCGCCCCCTACCATAGTGGCGTGGCCCCATCGCCCTCCATGATGCCGACACATTCACCAGGTAAGGACCGGATGTTGCAGCTGTTCTGCTCTAGCCACACAGCTCCTGCAGATGTTCTTCTGGTTGCCCTGCTGCGTTCCGCTCTGCATCCATCTAACATGTCTCTGCGCAAACATGCATGAGTTTGGTCTGCATGCACCATTGACCTTCACATGCAACGTGGGGGGTCGGGGGTGGGGGGTGGAGCTCGTCTTGTGTTCTGTGCCATCCGGCCATGGTGCCTGTAGCTGTTTGCTTCAGCTTCAGCGTGTGTGAGTGTGTTGTGAGTAAACGAGAGAGCCAGTCTTGTCGGTAGCCCACTGATCAGTTGACTGTGTGCAGGAAACATCCACGCAGCAAATTCCCCTAGTGGAGCTCTGCGGGCGCCCTCGCCCTTCGGGCCCACTCCTTCTCCCTCCTCTTTGGGCATTACTATGGGCCAGACCTCCAACTTTGCCAGCCCACATGGTAAGTGTCTGAGGGGGCTGGATAGGTTTGTATTGATCTCGTTCAGTTTTGAGCCTTTCACACACACTGATATCTGTGTGGTGGCCGTTGGGTTAGGGTTCACTTCTTACAAAGGTTTTGACTTACCGAATGTGGTTGAATGGTGACTTGGTGGTTTGGCTTTCGGTACTAATTTCTTCTTTCTACTGGTGATGCCAATTCGTCCTGTCTGATTATGTACATGCATGTTTCAGCGAGGCAGGGATATAACATGAACGAGTTATTAATCAAACCTGTTATGATTTGATTCATCTTTTCTTTTCATGTGGAGTTCAACTGGTCTTCATTCTGGTTATTAGATTTACTTTGCACAGCTTTAACTGTAACCTATGATTTGTTTTATGGTTTATCTTTATATATATATATATATATATATATTTTTTTTTTTTTTAGCCATAAAAGAGTAATTTTAATTTAAAGTAATTTAAATGCAGTTTCAAATAGAAAACAAAATACAGTTCTCTATTTTTAAATCAGTGCATTATACCATAAGAATATTTCTTATATTCAATAATCAAGATCGTAATCCAGTGCAGAGTTATTGTGTGTGGCTCAGTTATTCTGTTTTTCGGTAGATTTGCACTGTTCAGGAAAATCTGTGCATAACCCTTATTTAATTGTGTAATTAAAAACATTTACCTTTACCTCTTTCCAATTTCCCTTACTTGCAGGAAACATGACTTTGTTTCATTTTTATACAGGAAAAGCACACTGTTTTGAATTGTTAGACTTTAGAAATAAAAATAGGACATTACAATACATTATATTTTTGTTTTTAAACTGCTGTTTCTTTTAATGGTAGGGGCCTATCACATTTTAAAATCTTATTTGAGAAAATGTGTGTTGTTTTGCATTGTTTGCACTGTTTACACTTCAGCACCGTTTAAGAAGGTTACGGTGCAGAACTGGCTGTTAAAAGCCTCACCTCAGGTTCTATCATCAGCCCTGTATGAAATCCATCATGGTTATCAAGTCATCAGTCTGAAGTGTGCATTTTTTTTATTGATAATCATGACAAACACGTTAAAATGAATGGCAACAAGGCAAGGAATGGACATAATGTATAGAAACGAACTCATATTCGCACAAACTAAAACGACACTGACGTGAATTGAAAAAATCCCAAATAGAAAATGAGAGTGAAATAAAGGGGAGTCAGCTGACATTTATTTAAAGTAAATAATGAAAGGAAAATGATTCCATTGGGAATGAATCGCAGCAGTATTGTCTTTCAAAGTGAATCTTATCTGAACATTTTGGAGCCACAGTGAAATTAAAGGTGGTTTAATGGACTTGTTGTCCAGGAAGAAATGAAAGCCAGAATATCTGACTGACATTAATGATTAAAACCTTAGAAATGATCTCAAAATATACAGACCACAGTTTAGTCAGAAACCGAGCCAGGCAGACCCTTTAGTTCTTCAGGATTCACCTTTGTTTCATCCACCCTTATGTTCATATGAACCTCTTATGTGTAGGATTTCAGAGAATCTTATTGTTTATAGTACTTAAAATGACTCTAGTAAGACTGGAGGAACGAGTACCAAATACTACGCTTAATACAGGTTTTATCTGAAGCAATATGACTATAATTTGTATTGTATTCAGATTTTCTTGTACAATCAAAGAGACGCTCCAAACAGAATTTGTCTTGTTCAGGCTGCGCTCTCTGTTTACTCTGCAGGTGCTCTAGACCCCAGTTCCCCGTACCCCATGGTGTCGCCCAGTCAAAGGACAGGCACATGGCCCGGCTCTCCCCAGGTCGGCGGCCCCTCACCACGTATTCCAGGCATGTCGCCTGGCAACCCGTCTCTCCACTCGCCCATTCCAGATGCCTCTCACTCTCCTCGTGCTGGGACTAGTGAGTAAACGTCCACCTAAGCCTGGCATTACCTTAAACCTGACTTTTGTTTAGATGCTAGAAGTGTGTAGCTTCTTCCTGACCGGTTTGTGTGCACATGTGTTTGTACTTCAAACAGGTTCCCAGGTGATGCCAACCAGTATGCCTCCACCTCGTAAACTACCTCAGCGCTCCTGGGCGGCCTCCATTCCCACGATCCTCACCCACAATGCCTTGCATGTGTTGCTACTGCCCTCTCCCCCCATGTGTCTGGTACCAGGGCTGGCTGGAAGTTACCTGTGCTCACCACTTGAGCGCTTCCTCGGCTCTGTAATCATGAGGCGGCATCTGCAGAGAATCATCCAGCTGGAACCTAATGTAAGTTCTCTTCTCTGTTTGGTAGTGCTGTAGTCAAAACCGCTAGAGCAGAGTCCGAGTCAAAACCAAGGGTTTTAGTAGCCGAGACCGAATCGAGACCCAGACCGGAAGTGACCTAGACGAGACCCAGATGAAGATTTATTTCTTTTTTTTTTTCATTATACAAGAATACAACAAAGAATTAGGAATTTGCTTTGCACTCATTATGTAATATCATGCAATTGGAATTATTCATAAATAATACTGTATAGTTCTAATAGATCTTGTCAAATAGAATAGTAAAATATATAGCGCCTCAAATTATTATTAATTACAGTATCATTATTTTGTAGGCTTACTAAGGCAGTGTAACTTTTGGAAGCAAGTAATGGTGATGATCCTGTTTCCATTTTCTCTCAAACTTAATCGGAAGTCGCTACATTAAGTCTGCATTCATTCTGTCCATTTATATTGTTAAATGTGAAACTGGATATAATACAGGATTGTGTGGACATGGTAAAGTGAGTGGGTAAAAACGCACACTTAAAGTCAGACTATTGAAAATAAAACATGTTCGTTGACTGGTTATTGAGTGAAAATACCAGTAACTTGTAGCAGTGAAAAATAAGTATCCAGACCCCTACATGATAAACTAATGTAAAGCCCCAGATCTTACATGTCTAAACATGAGCGGATGCCAGTTATTCTGAATTGTTGATTTTGTATATAGGATAGAAGGTTTCATCCCTTATACACAGAGAGCAGGAAAAATAAAAGGTAAAACGTCTAGAAAGTTTCACACCGGCATAGATTATACATGTCTCTGAAGTCACACTGCACTGATGGATCACTCACTCACTCACTTTCTTATCCACTTAATCCTGGTCAGGGTCGCTGGAGAGCCGGTGCAAGGCAGGAATAACCCTAGACAGGGCCTCAATCCATCTTAGGGCAAATCCGCTCACACTAGGGGCATTTTAGACACACCAATTAATCAAACTGGAAAGTCTTTGGAGTGTGAGTGGAAATCAGATTACCCAGAGAAAACCTATGCAGACAGGGGGAGAACCTACAAACACCACGGGGAAAGTACCCGCATTGCACTGTGTGGGGGCCGAACCCAGGATCTTTTAGCTGTGAGGCGACAGTGCTGCCCATGAGCCACCGTACCGCACACTAATGGAATACTATTATTTCAAAAGACATTTCCATCTGCTGTTTTTTCATTATGGTGACGTCGAGTATAATTAAAGTCGTCCTGGTCATCATAATGATCTTTAATCCCCATCGCAGACTCTAAATGACGGCATATCTTTAAAAACGTCCCCCTTCTGACCAGCATACCCTCTTTTTCCAATAGCTGACTATAGTGAACTCCAACGAGCCAGGAGTCATCATGTTTAAAACAGAGGTGCTGAAATGTCGAGTGGCTCTGAATCCAAAGAGCTACCAGACACTGCAGCTGAAAGTCACCCCGGAAAACACTGGACTGTGGTCGCAAGAGGAGCTGCAGGTTCTGGAGAAGTTCTTTGAGACCAGGGTAAATGCTTTATTAAAACTCTGATGGATATCAAGAATTGCAGTGTGATGTGCATTTATAAATTTCGCAGTATAACATGAAAACACCAGTCTCTGGTTAATTTGGGCTCTTCCAGGCTGGGCTGGGATTGCTAAATTCCTAGTTTAATTATAGCAATTAATTTGGTGCTGCACAGAGAAATGACAAATCTGTGTTGCACAACAAGTTTGAAGTTAAAATGACTCCGCTGCAGTACATAATTTTCTTATAATGCCCTCATTAATTTCTTTTCCAATGCGTGCTTTTCAGGTTGCAGGTCCGCCCTTTAAGTACAACACACTAAATGCATTTACAAAACTCCTGGGAGCTCCAACCAACATCCTTAGAGACTGTGTTCGAATTATGAAGCTGGAGCTGGTGAGTGGGCTAGCTTGTCTGTTACATCGTAATGTTGCTCAACAATCTTAACATCTCGTTCTGGAAAGCTATTAAAGAACGATATGCATGCACTAAATGTTTTGGATTCAAAATGGTCAAAAACTGGCACTTTTGGTGGGCATCAGGCTGGGTCAGAGTAGAGGCTAACATTTTTTTCAGGAATCCCACGGGATGGGGCTCAACTTAACTGTTACTCGCGTGATTGGGACGGTACAGGATAAAAAAGTTAACGGGAGCGGGAACCAAGAAGTGAGACAAAAGATAACCGTAGAATATACATATACAGTAACGGAGTTCTAAAGAACTACACGGCCCAGAAGCCAATGGTGCTTCCGGCCACAGCTTCACACCAGAAAAGACACAAGAGCTTCGTCTGAAATCGCATACTTTGTATTCGCCTACTGCTTTGGCGTACTGTATAGTATGGAAGTATGCGATTTCGGACGCAGCCAAGCTCAGAAACTGATGTCGTAAAAATGTATTTGCAACACAAAGTCAGAAGTAACGGCTTATCTATACAGCTTCATATGCCCTTTTTTCTTTATACAAAACTCAGGCACAGTGTGTGAATTGTGAAGGTAAGGCTTTTATGCATTTGTGAGCTAACAACAGTTCTCTTGCTTTGTGCAGTTTTTTCTTTAGGCAAATTGATGCCTAATGTTTTAGGGAAATAATTGCTCAGTAAATGAGTAAAATGCAACTTTATGTTATGTTTGAGTTTATTCAACAGGGAATTAGAAGCTGGTCCTCCTAGGGACCACAGGCCATGTATTATTTATGTTTTGTGGCCTTTAGTGAAGAATCTTTTTGATTAAGGCATAAAATGTCTCCCTATGTTACCACAAATGAATTGGGATAAGATTAAATGGAATTGTATTGCCTAAAAACTAAAATAAGCAGGAAAAATGGGAGCGGTACAGGAGCGGGAGTCATTTTGAATGGGAGTGGGATGGAAGTGGGAGTCATTTTACCAGGAGTGGGACAGGACAGGATTTTTTTTATTCCGAGCCGGGATTGGGATGGGACAAGATTATTTTCTGTGAGAGTGGGATGGGACAGGAATAAAAATCCACTCTCGTGTCACCCTGTAGGTCAGAGAGTGGACATGACCACAGATAGTGAATAGACTGAATTCTGGGACAAAGGCTTGAAGTCTTTGAAAGCATGTGATTCTAGCACCTTTAGATCATACAAGAGGTTTAAATATCAGAGGATAGAATTAAGGAAATGAGAACGAATACACTGGCAAACGGGATCACCTGCGGTGCAGGGCTGGATCCCGCAGCATGTGGGAAAGTGAGGGATGAAGTCCTGAAAGCTTCGATTAGGTGGCAGGGGTAACAATGAAATACTGGTTCGCATTACTTTCTGTGCAAAGGGACGTTGACAGGAACACACAGTAGTTTAGATTCTTTGCACATAGTGTTTTATTTTAAACAATAATAATATGATAACTTGTAGTACTGTACGGTAGAGTAATTCTTATCTTTTAGATCATTTGAAACACTTAATGAAATGAAAAGTAGATTCCATCTTAGCGAATGCCTTTCAAGATTGCAATTCTCTTAATTCTCTTAAACGGTGCAAACCTGTAGACATGAGCTTCTTACACCTAAATATCGTTTTAGGGGTAAAAAAAGAGAGGGCGCATGCTTATTTTGGTGGACCAGTCTAATATGTTAGCCGATGGGTTATACTGAGTGGATTTGCATTTGAGAAAGAGTTTTATTTGAACAATTGAGTTCTGCTTTTGTGTGAGTGTGTGCGTGTGTTAGTTATTCTAAGTAATTATCCTTATCTATTTTTCCCACCCCTGCAGTTCCCAGACCAGACGGCCCAACTAAAGTGGAATGTGCAGTTCTGTCTGACTATCCCCCCCAGCGCTCCTCCTATCGCCCCTCCAGGAACCATCGCCGTAGTGCTTAAGACAAAGATGCTTTTCTTTGTAAGTATTGTCCTGAAACACTATGGGAAGCTGTGAGTGAACAGTTAGGAGAACATAAGATCATAATTCAGTCAACCTCTGCTAAACGACTATACAAGGCTACCTCGCTTCTCAACCACCTCTGAACTCATCGAATTCGGTCCATGACGCATTTTGACTACAAAATATTTGGGTTCTCGCCGTTTGCTCGGTACTTACTTGAGCTTGAATGAGTCGATTCAGCAGACAGTGATTCAGATCCACAATAGATCTCGTTCACTAAAGATGTGCACAGTGTCTCTTGTGTTTTTTCTTTAGTTTTACATCTACTCTACTGTATTATTCGTGCAAATAATTATCCATGGGTTCTAAGGAGGTTAGTTTACAAGAGCCAACTGAATGCTCCGGAACACGGGCTGCTATTAGCTTAGAGTCAATCAATAGAGGAAGTGTTTACAAATTACATGCGACTCTTCAACACTTTTCTAAAATAAGCTTTGTCTTTTCTTAAAGGCGATTTTGATTTTGGCCAGCTGCAAGGGTTTGGTTTATGCAAGGGTTTTAAACATGGACTTAAATTATTGTCATAGCATCCTTAACGTTTGCGCATTTCCTGGCAATGCCACAAACACACATGAAAAAACACACAGCTTCCAACAACTTTAATTCACAATATAATTCTGTTTTAAACTGTGTTTATTAGACAGACTGGTGCTGACTCGTGCTGATAATAAGGACGTGTGAGATTTCAGTTCTGCTCCAAAGTGCACTAAAGAGACTCCCTGTATATAGTGTAGTATTAGTATTACAGCCACGTCTTCAGCTTTCTTCACAGTGAGCGAGTACCGTATGCAGTGTGCACAAAGTAGCAGCGGAGGAAGAACTCCGAGAACACTCTGAAAACAATAAAAAAAAAATCTTTAAAACAGCATCACCTCACTGAATATGTGAAAATAGACTCAGATTTGACTTGATTCAGATCCAGACACAAGCCAAGCAGCTGCTGCGGTGGTTCCTTTTAATGGTAGAAGCTTCTATTAAAAGAAAAGTGGATCAAAAGTCATCTTCATGCTGTCATTTATAATTCTCGGCCAGAAACAAATGGGAATCTGCAAAAATCGGGGTCAGTCTTTTTTTTTTTCCCTCAGTGCTTCGCTTCTAGAACGAATTAACAACGAGAACCGGGGTACCAATGTACTTTAATTTTGTTGTTCTGGTAGAACTTGTGTTACATGTAGATAAAAGGAGCTTTTCTTATGTGACACTGAATCTGCTGTTTGGTCCTCCAGCTTCAGCTGACACAGAGGGTTCCGGTGCCTCAGGAACCCATCAGCATCATCGTCCCCATCGTGTATGACATGGCCACAGGGCTGACGCAGCAGGCCGACATTCCCCGACAACACAGCTCGTCCGGCGCTGCTGCCCTCATGGTCAGCTCTATCCTCAGGAGGTTCAATGAACACCACCCACCTCGACAAGGTACGTACATTCACTGTGTCATGTAGCTACTTCGCATGCGTACCGAGTGCACCAAGTAAACGTGCTGCTGAGCATGACCAAAGTTAAAAATGAGTGAACAAAATGCTCAAGGAGACAAAATACAGACACACGGTCTAATGTCAGTGGAGGCATTTAGGCTTTGCTTGTTGCTCAGGGTTCAGCGAACTACGTCACAAATTGGTTTCTCTTGAAGACAGGCCGAAAACAAATGTTAGTCACGATCTGCAAACTAACCATTATACAAAATATGAACATTTTGACAAACTTTGGGAGGCAGCTGTCCACGACAGACCCAAACCAGCCCAAGGCACCACAAAAAAAAAATCACGACGAACTTTAGTGGAATTATTCAGCAAGAAAAGCAACAGATGGCAAGACACCATGCAAATGCAGTCACCAATGACGGGGGCAGTTCAGCCAGTTTAGACCCAAGTTACACTGCCAAAAAATAATCTCCTTCTCGTTATCAACAAAATCCCATAAAATCTCGAGACCTACCTTTTGGTCAATATCGCACAGCCCTACTGGGCTTATCGACACAACAGTCAGCTTATTAAACTGTCTAGTTCAATTAATATTTTGCATTTAAAATGTACAGTTTCGATCGTCGCTGTTGTTTTCTTGTTTTAAGGTAAGCCGTGATAAACCTAATATTAGTGAAATATTAAAAACCCTTTGCGTTCAGCAAAATGCATTTGCATGTGGTTATTTGCTAGACCAAAACAGCACTGCTGCATCTGATCCACTCGTACCAGCACAACACACACTGAGAGTAGAACCACATCAGTGTCACTTCAGTGCTGAGAGTGATCCACCACCCAAATGCTGCAGTACCTGATCTGTAGTGGTCATAGGGGGGTCCTGACCGTTAGAGAACAGAGTAAAGGGGACGAACAGAGTATGTAGAGACACCAGTGGACTAGGGTCTGTAATTGCAGTGTGCCGCTGAAACTTAAATAGAGGGTAAACAGAATCTAAACTGAAACATAGAAATTGCCCAGCACTGTAAATCGAATTCATGTCTGAATGACAGAGAACTAGGAGCGAATTATTGGGCTGAAACTCATTTGAAAAAATGGTAGTGCTCTATTTTTGTGTTTCAAATGTTGTAAAAGGTACAAATAAGATCAGATTGCCTGTTGTATAGTACGGTACTAAACGTTTGCGTATTGTGTTTTTACTGCTATTGTTGAGTAAATAATACGCTATGTGCAAAGTGTCTAAACTATGTGACAATGGGAATGTCTGGTCAGCATCCATTTTGGTCAACAGCCCTTTTCACAGGAAGTAAAGCGGACATTAAGCGGCACATATCTGGCCAGGGACTCTGGACTCTTGCTAAAGTTGAATGTATAATATTTGTTCTCTTTATTTGGTTTTAGGAGAATGTACCATATTTGCTTCTGTTAATGAACTCATGGCTAACCTGGCGCTGAACCCTGGAACACGACCGTAATCCAATCTGAACTGAGGACTCCTTAAGCATCGGTTCACTGTAAAGAACTCCAGGCTCTCGCTCCACGCAGCCAGGGGACTTTTCTTCAGGTGTACATACTTCATAGTGAGTGTATGAGAATGATTGAAGGACCGTGCATTAAGAGTAGCAGGAAAACTTCACCACGTTCAGGGCATAATAAAGGAAAGAGGACGATTTATTTAGTGCACTTCTTAAACAAAGGTCTCAAAGCAGGACAAAAAAGGCTTGTTTACCTTCACATGTAAATGCTTTTGTATATCTTATTTTAATGTTCGCCTTTAAGAAAATACGCTTTTTGGAAGAAAAAAAAAAGTGTCTAATTCATTTTTATAATGCGAGCTATCGTTACTGTGTTGATACTGGGCTGTTTTCTTGGACTATTTAATATCTTTTTTTTTTTTTTTTTTTTTTTAAATGGCATTCTTCTGATCTCTTTCATGATCTCTGTCACGCTGAGTGCTGTAAATACTGCCAGACTTTCTAAGCCCTATTTTCTAAACACTGCATTTGAATTGTGAGAAATGATGCTCTATACCCATCTTTATTACTGTTTAATAAATATTTGAAAGTTCACGTGTCTTTGTTCGAGGAATCGTCTCAGCCCGTACAAAATCATCCTACCCACAACAAGACCCTTACCTTTTGATAAATGACGTTTCCAATAATCAATAGAAAGTGTGTCTGTTCCTTTATCCCCTACAGTGTGTAATCTTTTCTTCCTCACATTAGGTCTAAATCTAAGTCTGCTTTCTTTCGTCTTCGTAACATCGCTCGGGTACAGCCATTCCTCTCTCCCGCGGCTGCAGACACTCTGGTGCGTGCTTTTATCTCCTCTCGTCTCGATTACTTCAACTCTCTTCTTTACGGTCTTCCTTCTACTTCCATTCGAATCTTACAGTACATCCAAAACTCTGCCGTTAGGATCCTTACATAAAAAAACATTTGACCACATCATTCCTGTTCTATCCCAACTTAACTGGCACATAAACGCATCCAGTACAGGATTCCGCTTCTGACATTTAAATCTCTCCACGGTCTAGCTCCACCCTACCTCTGCAATATAGTTCAACTTTACACTCCAACCAGGTCGCTATGTTCCACTGACTCTAAACTCCCTTTCTGTCTGTAGGTTCAGGCTTTCCTTTAACTCTCTTCCTCTGTCTGGTAGGTCTGCTTCAGCTATCGAAGAATTTAAATCTCTTCTAAAGACTTTTCTATTTACCTCCTTTATTTAATGTTTGAGGTGTCTGCTTATCCTGTCTATGTTGTGTAAATGATTTATGTTACACTTGTTGTAAGGTGTCCTTGGGTTTGAGAAAGGCCCTATATAAATTAAAATTATTATTATTATACACTAGAAGTTAAAAAAAAAACTATGAACAGTAAAGGTTATGTATAAGACGTATAAGGAGAGGAACTGCTGTAAGTATGTAATATACATTAATAATATTCAAATATCTAAAATGTATTTTTGGGAGCAGCTCACACAGATGTGAATGATTTGAACTATGAACTTGCATAACTTCCCGTGCTGATGATTGACCCTGCGGCTCATTGTAATTGAGTTTTATTAGTCGTCTTCCAATATCTAACCTTGCTAGAAGAGTCAAGGCTGTTAATTGCCCAGCGGCAAATATATAAGGCCAGACTTTTTAAATTGCTTGTTCCTCGGACGTCCCTACTTAAGAATCTTAAGTAAGGAACTTTTCAATTTCTCGAGGAATCAGTACAAGGAAGGAGGAAGAAATAAATAAATAAATAAATTTTTTAAATACAATTTGTTTAACCTACAATTAAATTAAAGTGAATTTGAAAAAAAAATTAACAGGAAAAAAAAGTTTGCTCTCCACTGGAAGGTGAAAAAGCTAATAATAATAATAAAAAAAAAACCCAATAATTTTATATATATATATATATATTTTTTTTTTAATTTTTTAATTTTTTTTTTAATTTCAACTATTGGTGCTGCAGTGGATCCGAGAAATACCAAAAAAAATATATATACAATTTTTTGTATTCTTCAAATATGATCGTCGGTGGATCCGCGAAACAAGCAATCAAAAAAGTCTGGCCTAAATAAAAAAAAAATCAAATTGTTGCCCAGAATAGAGATGAGAAAATAAGAAATATTTATAAATGTATAATCTCAGGCAAAAGAAATCAAGAAATTCCAAAAAGGTTTCATAAAACAAGAATGTTTCAGAGTACAGGAGAATACTACAGAAACCATGAGTATTGCTATTTGAAAAGATGTTATTTAATGGGATGGTGCAAGATGGTGACCTGCTTTTCTCTTTGTATATATTTCTGGAGACCTCATTCTCTTCATAGTTAAGTTATTTTAGTTGACTGTGGCATCAGACTGTGAAATCTCTGAGTAGCAGTAGTTTGTGGTCTAACTGGCACGTTCAGCTTCAGATGTGCTTGATAAGGGAGTCGGTCAGAAGTAAATGTACACTCTCCGCCACAGTCACTGGCAGCCCAGGCAAAGCCGGGCAAAAAGTAGAGAACATCTGAGAACATCTATTATCAAGTGATAATTATTGGAACTATTTACTAATTATTTTCCATTTATACTTGACCTTTTTTCAGTTGATCTCAATTAGAAGGAACTTTCGAGCAGTAATCCATGACTTCCAGTTTCACTGCGCTGTACAAAGTGTGGGAGGTGACAGGACACGACGACAAGACAAGACCTTTGGACCAAGAGAAAGGCAGGCTGTACAGAAATACTAGTTATTTGAAAACGTCCACATACACGCTTAGAGCAGTAATTAAAAGTTTCCAATTATACCAGCTGTGTGGACGAGGCTCACAGTTATGTATGGCGGAAGGTTTGGGTTGTTGTGGAGCTGTTTTTCCACCAAACTCCTTGGAATCTGTTTTAGGGTAAATGACTTCATGGACTCAGTGAAAGGCCTGGACATTTAAATCAAAGTCTGATCCTGTGATCCAAGTCATGCTGTATGTTCAGATCAACCCGCTGATGGTTTATAGCACATAAAGTCAAGCTTCTGCCACGATCCTCATAGTCCCCTGATATAAACCCCCTAAAAACACATGTGGAGTGAACAAAACACCAGAGCTCATAAGAGAAGAAGCCTGAATAATCTGGTGAGATCGTCTAATCTCTGGAATAAATTCCCTGATCTAATTACTCCAGCATCATTAGATGTTGTAAGAAGAAGTGCTATTGTATTGGCAAACTGAGGTTTTACAAATTACTATATGCAGGAGTGTTTGGGTTATAATTAATAAACAAATAATGAATGAATAAATAAATCATGAATTTATATTCTGCTTAATCCACACAGGGTCACGGGTCACCCGGCAACTCTTGGTGCAAGGGCAGGAACAGCCCAATCTATTGTAGGGCCCACACACACACACACTCTAAGGTCCACTTTTAGAGACACCAATTAACCTAACTCACATGTCTTTGGACTGTGGGAGGAAACTGGAGTACCCAGAGTAAACCCACACAGACACGGGGAGGACATGCAGACTCC
>JAUZST010005081.1:0-15842 GCA_034779995.1 Parotocinclus haroldoi
CTACTACTACTACTACTACTACTACTAATAATAATAATAATAATAATAATAATAATTATTATTATTATTAGTGTTGTTGTTGTTGTTGCTGTTGTTGTTATTATTAATTAAAAAAAAAATAATAATAATAATAATAATAATTATTATTATTATTATTATTATTATTATTATTATTATTATAACAAATAATAATTAATACTACTGTGTGGCATGATGATTATCCACCCTGTGCTATTGGTTAGGTTTCCATGGCTGTGATTTGTGCCAGAGGGAGTGTTGCTAAATATTGACTGACAAAGTAAAACGTTTGCCCAGGCCAAATAGTTCGTTGATTTTTCAGAACTATGTTTAATTCAACAGCAGCATACAACAATAGCAGTAAAATGTGCAGAAATACATATAGTATACAGGCTTGTTTATTTCCCTGCATAGGTTTTCCAAACTTTTCTCTCTGTCCCCGTTGTGCCAGTGATTGCATATGGGTGCTATAATGTTGCTTGGTGGTAATGACTGTATATGATTGGCGAATGAATTAATCATTAATGCCATAGTTGTCCCAATTGTAGGGATCTAGCTAGTGAATCATCAAGACCCGACTAACCTTACAGGAAGGAGAAAATCACTTTTCTATCTGCCTATGTGACAGATATTGCAACGTCCGATAATGACCGCCCAGAAAACTGGCTCTGCGACTGCCCTAAGCGCGGTAACTTCCGTGTTACACACCTGAGCAGGTAAGACAGGCCGCACAACTGGATGCACCTGCGGCGCTTAGACTGACATTAGACCGTAACCGTCTCAACTTTCCTTTCCCTGTTTTATTGTTGAATACGCTAAAAAATTGTATTCGCGTCTCAGTTGCGACAGTCATGAGTGCGGATTACGCGCTGTGTGAATTAGCTGTGGTTTCTTTGAATGACACCGAGCAGCAACTCGATTACGGAGCGCAGGTCGGTGTAGATGAAAAGTTTCTTCATAAAAAACCTCAAGACTCGCCTGGAACTGGAAACTGGGTTCAGTACAGCAACGGTACGGGCAATGGAGAAACATCACCAGACATGTTAGGCACCGGGGAACTGAAATTGTGCTCTGTGCACCAGTTAGCACTGGATCGATACTGTGGAACAGAAGGCAGACCGGTTTGCGTAATGTGTGTTAATGAAGGAGCTTGCAAAAACCACACCGTGACACAGCTGGAGGAACGAGCTACAGCTGTAAGGGTGAGTTACAACACTTACTGTTAATTTAACCCATGCATTACTTATGTAATTCTTACATTTCTAAAATCGACATTTGAAAGAGAATGACAATTAACAACAATGTTAGACCAACATTTTTACATTTACATTCATCTTACATTGGCTATTACACAAACAGTGTATACGGTGGTGGGGGGGGGGGGGGTTGGGGGTTTATCCTGTATATCTCACATGTGACCAAGAGGCAAATGCTATGTAACTTGAATATAAGCTTTGTGTTTCATATTAAGCTCGTTTATTACATATACACTATACACTAACCGGACAAGATATTAGGTACACCTCCTTGTTAATGGTCAGGACCAGCACAGATCAGGTACGTTTTTGGGTGGTCGATCATTCTCAGCACTGCAGTGACACTGACATAGTAGGATTGTGTAGTGTGTGTGTGTGTTTTGCTGGTACGTTTGGACCAGACACAGCAGTGCTGCTGGAGTTTTAAACACAGTCCCTGCAGTGAAAACCACCTTCCAACCAACAGCTCATTATAAATCATAAGCTTTTAAGCATTTAGGTTATTACTGTCTCAACTAATACATCATAGTTTTGTTTGAATTGCCTTGATATGTGAAGTTAAATGGTGTTTTATATCTGGTTGTAATTCGATGCTTTTGATGAGTCTTTTTGTGGTGCTGGAATACTGAAATGAGCACCAGTCTGAGTTTACAGTGGGATTTATAGTACCTTCCCTTACTATACTCTAAACCAGGATTTTCTAAGCTTCATTTATCGCTACATTTTGCCAGACTCCAGTACCAGTGTGTTTTACACCAGTGCAGTGGTCAGTTGGCATTGTGAACCATGATCTTAATTTTGAAACCACATCCACTAAACCAACCACTAAAATTATTAAACTAAAAATACATTCCGCATATCTTTTACTTAATTGGAGCTCTAAAGGGAGGACCTCTACTTTGACTGGAGTAATATTGTACTGTTAGATATCTCTACTTTATTGCATGTACTTCGTTCACCATTGGTTACGAGGCATAGAGCAAAGCATCTCTGAACACACAACACATGAAACTTTGAAGCATATGGTATAATTATTACATATAATTCTTTTTAGAAATGAAATAATTAATTAGGAATGAATATAGCTGATTGTTAATAACCTACCAATATCAGAGAAACTAAATGAAAACAACAAGAACAACAACAAAATGTGTTTGTTTTATTGCAGGTAACTTAATTTCATTTGTTAATAAACATCCATTTCTGCATTTCAGGTCTGAAACATGTTCAAAAGAAGTTGGGTCAGGGTAGTAATTTGGTAAAAAAAAAAAGATGATGTCATGAATGTATTGATTGTAATCATGATTTGGTACAAAAGCAGCATCCAGGAAAGGTATTTGATGAGCAAACATGGCCAGAGGACAGTTATTCAGCAACTATGTGAGAAAGCCATTGATATGTTTTAAAACAAAGTATCTCAAAGAAAGATTGGAAGGAGTATTTTTTACCTCTTCAGTGCATAATATTGTTGAATGATCCATGGAATCAGGAGATATTTCAGTGCTTCAGGGCAAGGGCGCAAGCATACACTGAAGACCAGTTTTTTAGCTCATATGGCATTGCATCAGGAACTGTCATTTATCAATGGCTAGTATAACCACATGGGCAAGGCATTACTCTGGCTAACAATATTTGCTGCCTTTAAGACCTTTAAGACGATGTCTTTTCCAAAAACTCCCATGCATGCAGAGAATGTGTAGAGAACACAAAACAAAAATGTGACAACTATGACCCTGTATTGTTGCACACCCTAAGACATGTTTGCAGGAAGAATGGGACAAAATAGCACCTGAATTTCTTCATCGCTTTTAATGGCCACATTACAATGTAATAAATACTTTATTGTCCATTTTTAATGTGTTGCAGGCCTGAAAAATAGAAAATGTATTGACAAATGAAATGAAGTTTGACTGGACAACACATTAAATATCTCAAGTTAATACTGTTTTCATTATTGCTTTGAAATTTTGTCATCAGCTTTCAAAGGGTCTCTATTCTGTAAGCCAATTAACATGACATTAACATGAAAGAAAGTCTATCTGGACAGTCCTCATCATTTAGCTGACCACACTGTACAGTTTGTATAGTGCGGTGGATTTAAGGACGATGCTCTGCTTCATTAGGTGAATCACTGCTAATATGATCTCTTTCAGAACAACTTGGTGGACATCTGTGAAAAAATGCAGCTCCAAGCCTTACGGATAGAACGCTTCATAAAACAAACTTTGACTGCAAAGGAGAAAGCCATGCAGGTGACTGATGGACTACAGATACACATGCTCATACACATGGAAAGAAAGGCACCTGTACTAACTCCCTACCCTTATCTCAGGGAGATTTTTTTTGCTGTGCCTAAAAACAAAACCTGTTATTTATTTAACCAATCAAGGTCTTAAGGGTCACCTGAAAGTATTACCACCAAGTTGGCACTATTTGTATGGTTTTAAAAATTTAGAAGCTATGTTGCGATTAATGGTGCTTGTTATTGAGATCAAGATCAACACGGTATTTATTGTATCCATGATTTTCTGTAATACTGCATTATGTATAACTATATCTATATACAAATCATATCGAGCTCTATGAGTTGAAATGGGACCATCAGTGGCCATTTTCAGGTCTCTCCAGAGACATTAGATTGGGTTCAAGTCAGGGCTCTGGCTGGGCCACTCAAGGACATCCCACTGAGCCACTCCTGTGTTGTCTTTACTGTGTGCTTAGAGTCATTGTCTTGTTGGAAACTGAATGCTTGGCCCAGTCTGAGGCCCAGAGTGGTCTTTATCAGGTACTTTGCTCTGTTAGGCTTTCCCTCAACCCTGATCAGTCTCCCTTTCCCAGCTGCTGAAAATCACCTCTCTTACCAAGGCCCCCCCGATTAGTTTGGTGGGCGGCCAGCTCTAGGAAAAGTACTGGTTGTTCCAAACTTCTTCATTTAAGAATTATGGAGGCCACTTTTGGGAACCTTCAGCTTAGCAGAAAGGTTTTTTAGCCTTTTCCAGATCTGTGCCTCCACACAATCCTGCCTCTGAGCTCCGTAGACAGTTCTTTCCTTCTCATGTTTTGGTTTTTGCTCTGATATGCATTGATGCCTGTGAGATCTTATAAAGACAGATACTAATGACTACTAATGGATACTAATGTCCATGAAATTTCTTTGTTTTTCCTTTTTAACAGATTTTTAATAATTACATTTTTTACTTTCTCATTATGAGGTGCAGATTGATTATGAAAAACCTTTTTTTATTTTAGAACTAGGCCTCAACATAACAAAATGTGAAAAACATGAGCAAGTCTGAATGCACTGTAGCTGCAATTAGGATTAGAAAAATGGTTAAAAGCAGCCAAAGAATGAACTTGGAAGGCACTTCATCTTGATACAGGCGGCTGGCATAGCAACATATACCTGGCAAAGCTAGACTCAATCAATGGTTACACATATATACTGTGAATCATAACAAAAAGGCAATGCAGGATGATACAGGCCAAAAGCAAGAAAGCACTTCACCCTGACAGATAGCTGTAACAAAGTAGCATTTGTACTGAATAATTTCGTCAGTAATGGCACTTTGACATAATGATTAGTAGTCTGTGTGCAGATTATATAACAGTGTAAATTTATTCTTCCCTCAAAATAACTCAACATACAGCCATTATTGTCTAAACCATCGGCAACAAAAGTCAGTACACCCCTTAGTGAAAGTTCCTGAAGTGTCAATATTTTGTATGACCACCATTATTTTCCAGAACTGCCTTAACTCTCCTGGGCATTGAGTTCACCAAATCTTCACAGGTTGCCACTGGAATGCTTTTCCACTCCTCCATGACGACATATTCGAGACCTTGCGCTCCTCCACCTTCCACTTGAGGATGCCCCAAAGATGTTCTATTGGGTTTAGGTCTGGAGACATGCTTGGCCAGTCCATCACCTTTACTCTCAGCCTCTTCGATAAAGCAGTGGTTTTCTGAGAGGTGTGTTTGGGGTCATTATTATGCTGGAACACTGCCCTGATGACCCAGTTTCCGGAGGGAGGGGATCATGCTCTGCTTCAGTATTTCACAGTACATATTGGAATTCATGTGTCCCTCAGTGAAATGTAACTCCCCAACACCTGCTGCACTCTTGCAGCCCCAGACCATGGCATTCCCACCACCATGCTTGACTGTAGGTATGACACACTTATCTTTGTACTCCTCACCTGATTGACGCCACACATGCTTGAGACCATCTGAATCAAACAAATTAATCTTGGTAAAGACAGCATTTAGATGTGACGCTGAGCACATGCTTCTGTTCTGAGTGGACCCTGCTCTTTTAAAACACTGGATGATCTTGGCCACCATGCTGCAGCTCGGCTTCAGGGTGTTGGCAATCTTTTTGTAGCCTTGGCCATCTTAATGTAGTGCAACAATTCGTCTTTTAAGATCCTCAGAGAATTCTTTGACTTGAGGTGCCATGTTGAAACTTTCACTGACTAGTATGAGAGAGTGTGAGAGCTGTACCACAAAATCAAACCTGCTCCCTATGTACCCCTGAGACCTTGTAACACTAACGAGTCACATGACATTTTGGAGGGAAAATGACAAGCAGTGCTCAATTTGGACATTTAGGGGTGTAGTCTCTTAGAGGTGTACTCACTTTTGTCCCCAGTGATTTAGACATTAATGGCTGTATATTGAACTATTTTGAGGGAAGAATGCATTTACACTGTTATATAAGCTGCACACAGACTACTATACATTGTGTCAAAGTGTCATGTTGTCAGTGTTGTCCTATGAAAAGATATACTTAAATATCTGCAGAAATGTGAGGGGTGTACTCACTTTTGTGGTACACTGTATACTGTTTTATTGTATATTTATACTGTATTGTATATATACTGTTATATGTGTTTCAATTGCAGGTACAATATGTAAGTGCAGTGATGGATATATGCAATTCCGATATAACTACATAGAATCTGTCCTTTGTATAGGCAGAGGCAAGCAGTGCCAGAGAACGTGTCCTGGCTCAGGTGAGCACTGTGCGTGAGGCTCTGGAAGAAGAAGAACAGCGCCTACTCGAGGCAGTGCAGAGGGAGGAAGAGCGAATAGATCAGTGCCTCCTCACACAGCGAGCACACTGGAGCCAGGCTCTCAACACCCTCACACATGCCCGCACCAGCCTTGTGCACACACTCACAGACTCATCAGACACCATGCTAGTGGTGAGGGCAGAAACAGAGGGACACAGGGGAGATGAAGGCAATACGACTGCATAAAGTCTGTCATATTATGAGATGGAATTGAATTTGTCTAATACTTGTGTTCTTGTTGTTTTCTTGCAGAGCTCCAATCTGGAAATACTAAAAAGGTACTTTTACATATGTACTCACGGACCAAAAATAGCACATCCAGATAAAAAAAAAGTTGGATTGCTTCAAAACTCATAAGGTATTTACATCACGGGGAGATCTGTAAATGATCACAGACGTGGTCTGATTAGACACAGGGCCTTAGCACAATAGGGTGTAAAATTGATTTTCCCATTGCCCTATAAAAAGGCTCTCAGAGGTTCTACTTTTGGGTAATGTCTCTCTTGATGTGAGATTGTTGGCTGCTAGACATGCCTCTATGATGCACACATTTTGCCCTGTTGCACACTTTGGGACGGGGTGCATCATTTTAAAATGAGAGAAGCGATATGTACTGGACATCCTCCAGACTGCAACACTTCCATGACCTGCCCAGTCACCAGATTTATCGCTGATTCAGTATTTATGGGAGCAGCTGGGATACCAGCTTCTGCAGGCAAATGTTCTGCGGGATACCATTTGGGACAGCAGGCTACTTGAGCCTCTTATTCTTAAACCTATCCTTTCACTGTAATATTGTAATCAATTACAAACATCATATGTGATCATACATGTAGACATACATACATACATACACATACATGTATTTGATTCCAACATCTCCCTGTTTCTTCAATAAGTGAACATAAATACAATAGACTTGATGTAGAACATAATGCTGATTGAATTATTAAAGATGTAATTATGTCTTTGTGTGTGTGTGTGTATGGGTCAGGATCGAGCAAGCTGAGGGTGTTGGGGAGCCAAAAGATACGGATCAACTGAATCTGAACAGCAGCTGCAGTGACAGTAAACTCATGTTGGGCCTATGGGCTAGCGCTGTCATGCTGGGACAGACTGGTTAGTACACATCACATACCTGCCACACAATGTTTTACCTAATTTGGTAGCTACCCATATCTATGTGAAGCCAGCAAACAGCTAAAGCCACAATATGCAGTACATGACTAAATCTTAAATTATTATCTGATTATTGGAGATGAAGGCTGACAGTGTGCTAGACAGTCTACTCTTGAACTAAGAATGGCTTACCTAACTCAAACTAAGACCTAACCTGGTGTATAGACAATTGCATGTTCAAGAGCAAACAAATACAAGGTGTTTTCCAAGACATCATCTAAAGAGGCAGGGTTAGGCCATACAAAAATTGGAAACACTATGCCAGATGAAGGAAAGATCATCTCACCAGTGCGAAGCCAAATTACTGAAGCATGCTAAGATGTGAACAAAGGGCACAATGGACACCTTAAAACTGATGTCCTTGGCGTGCAGGTGTGTTGCTCAAAACATAGGAACACAACAAGTGGTGAGGACATTTTCCAGTGAAGGAAATGTATCAGTCAATGTCAACCATGGTTCCTAATGCTTCAGATCATAAATATCAGGATAAATGGAGCCTGGCTTTTTCAAAAATCTCTATACTGTTAGTCATATCAGCATAGGTTTAGTGAAACATTCATCTTTCATGTATCACGCCTACAGAAAAGAAAAAAAAACATTTAGAGTGCGACGAAGTAACCAAAGCAGAAGATGCATGTGTGTGTGTTTGTCTAGTATAGTGTGACGTCTTACTAATAGTGAGGAAAGGTCATCCAGTTAATTAACAGAGTAACAGTATTAAAATATCTCATTAAATAGGTTCTTTCAGTGGTACTTGAAAGTTATGAACCTCGTAAAATTTGCATGAGATCCTAAACACTGTCAGAACTTGAACAAAAGATTTCTGAGAAGATCAGGACTGTTGACGCTCATTAGGGAAAAAAACACCTGTAAGTGAGCTGCAGCATGGTGCCCAAGACCACATAGCAGTTTAACAGGACAGGTTCCACTCAGAACAGACCTCGCCATGGTTAACCAAAGAATTAGTAGTATTTATAAAGTGCTTTTTACAATGGAGCATTGTTTCAAAGCAGCTTCTCAATATTATATGATCTTAAAAGGGCAATCCCAAACTGAGTAAGCCTAGGGTGACAGTGGAAAAGAAAAACTGCCTAAAAGTTGTAAGGAAAAACTTTGGGAGGACCAAGACTCAAAAAGGAACCATCCTCCTTAGATGGCCTAGATGTTAACTGAAATAGTTACAGTTGTATTACCAACAGAATTAATTCAATTAAATTCAAATTTGTTTATATAGCGCTTTTTACAATGGAGCATTGTCTCAAAGTCGCTTTACAATCTTATATTATCTTAAAAGGCCTAACCCAAGCAAGCCTAGGGTGACAGTGAAAAGGAAAAACTCCCTGAAAGTAGAAGGAAGAAACTTTGGGAGAAACCAAGAATCAAAAAGGCACCAAACCTCCATGGGTGGCCTAGATGTTAATTGAATAATTACTTAAATGCATGTTAAGGTATGTCACACCACGGAACAAGAAGACGGAGGCAAATGCAGCTCGCGTGGAAACCAGGGTTTTATTGGGCAAAAACAAGGTCAGACAGTCTGAGGTCAAAACCGGCGAGGCAAAACGAGAACCAGAGAGGCAAGATCGGAGTCAAGTCATGGAAAAAGCGAGGTCGAAGCACGGTAGGTCTAGCGATAACGATCATGAAAAGCGCTTAGAAACGAGGTATGGACCAAGTGACTTAGCAGCGTGATAGTGGCGGGGGTGTGTATAAATAGGGAGAAGTGGAATTACAATCAGGTGAAACTAATGAGGTGTAATTAAGTCGGGTGACGGTGCGCGTGCGTTTGGACGGGTTTGGTCGCTGGAACCGCCCGAGGGTATGACAGTTGGTTCATCACATGCTGAGGGGCCGGTCTCTTATTGTAGTGTTCTTCTCTTGCTCGACTGTCCCATTCACATAGGAAAGAGCAATTATTTGTGTATCCACCCTGCAGACCAAGCACAAGGGCAACCACCTTTAAGTCACAACAGGGACACCATTAATGCTGTTTCATGTTGTCGTAGGTTTCTTTCATGTGGACTGCATAACCCATTGCAGCTGATGGTCGTGCGTTACAATTGTGCAGTAAGACATCTTTGAGACTTTCGAAGAGTTGATAAATGGCCTGGATTAGGATATTACATATGTGAACCTCCAGGTTTTTTCCAGTTAATTTGAAGGTGAAATCAGATTCTGGTGTTTTCAATCAATGGGATGATCAGGTGTGAGTGGGCAGGCTTTTTTTGTTTAAAGAACAGGGATCTATCAAAGTCAGCTCTTTACAGCACGTTTGTGGAAGAACAAATCATCGAACAAAGAAGATTTCTGAGGTCGATGCTCATCAGGCTGGAAATGGCCGCAAGACCATCTCTAAAGAGTTGGGACTTGGTCAGACAGATTGTGTACAAACAGAGGAAATTCAAGACCATTGTTACTCTCTTCAGAAGTGGTCAACCAAAGAAGATCACTCCATGACCTCAGAGTAACTTCTAAGCAACTGAAGACCTCTCTCACAGTGGCTAATGTTTCTGTTCATGAGTCCACCATCAGGAGAACACTGAACAACAACGGTGTGCGTGACGCGGTAGCAAGAAGAAAGCCACTGCTCTCCAAAAAGAACATTGCTGGCCGTCTGCAGTTTGCCGAAGATCACGTGGACAAACCAGAAAATTGGAAAAAATCGATTGGAAAAATGCTTTGTGGACGGATGAGAACTTTTTGGTTTAAATGAAAAACGTTCTGTTTGGAGAAAGGAAAACGGTGAATTCCTGCATAGGAACCTTTCTTCCCATCTGTGAAACCTGGTGGTGGTAGTGTCATGGTTTGGGCCTGTCTTGCTGCATCTGGGCAATGATGCCTTGCTATCACCGATGTAACAATGAATTCTGAATTATATCAGATAATTCTAAAGAAAAATGTCACTGCATCTGCCCATGAACTGAATCTCACACCAGATACTGAAAGCAAAGGTTCACATACTTTTGCCACTTACAAATGTGTAATGGATCTTTTTCTCAATAAATAAATGGCCAGGTATTTTTGTCTCATTTGTTTACCTGGTTCCTCTTTATCTACTTTAAGGAGTTCTGAAGAAAATCTGATGATGTTTTAAGTGATACTTCTGGAGAAATACAGAAGATTCTAAAGGGTTTACAAACTTTTGAGCACTACTGGATCTCTATTATGGAATAGGTCATTTATTTATTTATTTTTGCATTGTTTGTTTTTCAGATTGTCGTGCAGTCAACTGCAGATGGGATGCGACTTTGAACCAAACAACCTCTGTGTCTGGAAGCTGATCCTGCTGCTGAAACAATGATCCCGTCTTCAGGCGGGAGTTCTTCATAGAGTCACATGACCACCAGATTCTGTCCACGCCTGTGCGCTGCAGCTCATCAGTGCCCTCAAACTGCTCAAGCGCATGTTCTTGAACCAGCTCGTTAAAGCAAGGGAAGTCGCACCATGCTGTTCTCTCTGCGGGAGCTGGTGCAATGGCTCGGTTTTGCCACTTTCGAGCTGTTTCTCCATCTGGTAGCCCTGCTGATCTTCACTGTGCTTGTGGCTATACGTGAAGACTTGCCGACCATTACCATTACCTGGTGGCAGGTCTTTGTGCCTCTGTATGCCGCGGATGGCCTCAGCACGTACTTCACGGCGATCGTCTCCATCCGCCTGTACCAGGAAGGCGAGGAGCGGCTGGCCGTGCTGCGCTTGCTCTGGGTGCTCACTGTGCTCAGCCTTAAGCTAGTGTGTGAGGTGCTGCTCTGCCAAAAGCTGAATGATCATACACCTGACCCGCTCTTCGGCCTTATTGTCTCCCCGCTCTTCATTCTCCTGCAGCTGCTCATGATTCGTGCGTGCCGTGTCAATTAAAATACCACTTGGCTCCACCTGTTTTTTGAACTTATTTATAACACATTGAGCCACCAGAGATCTCTGTCTGTCTGTCTGTCTGTCTGTCTGTCTGTCTGTCGCAGAAGCAAACACGGGCTGAAAGGCCTAACGTTTCTACAGGTATGCACCGCTTAACAGCCGCCATGTGCTTTGTGGAAGTGCACCTTATGTAAGATGGAAAAGATCTCAACACTGATGAAAATGGGATGCTGTTTCTGGTCGAGTGGGATTATGCGTTCGTGGTTGCGATGCCTCCTAATGCACCAGATGATGCGGTCATATGGCATATTACATTTGTATATGAGAAAAATGTACGTTATTCTGACCTGTTATTCTTCAGATGGGAAAAGGAATGCTGTCCCTTTCTGAAATCTTCAATATATGGCGACGCCACAATAGAATATTTTGTTTTCAATTTTAAAACTCCATGTCTAGGTATTTATTTTAATTGCAGGGTCTGTCGTTTTTGCACTGTTTATGCTTCAATAATAAAAATAAGACATAGAAAAGGAATGTATTCAACCAAATGTACTCTAGGAATGGGGGGCTGTCTTTTATGTGACAGCGCCACACGTTTGTTATATTTTCAGTACTTCTGAAGTGAATTTTTGCAGCATGTGGAAACTGAGGCTCTGGTGTGTCTGCCAGAGACATAGTCCTTCTTACACAGCTTGTTTCTCTCCTGCAGTACATTAGCTTCCCTCCACAAATCAAAATCAATTCTTAAATGGAATCTAATCTGGGACTGCCCGACAGTCCACATACTATTATAGCACTGTGGAAGGCAGCTCCAGCTGAGTAGTATCCATGGCTGATCATCCCGGTGCTTATGAGGAGCGCAGTGCCAAAATGTACCAAATGTTGCTCAGCATTCAGGCTGCTCACGCTGAGACCACTTCGTGTTTAATGAAACTTTCTGCACTAGAGGCCGCACTGTGTGGCATTACAACAGCCAATGTATCTGGCAAGGAACATCTGGGCTAATTAAAAGGAAAAGAACCTTATTGGCCAACGGGTGTTATGCGGAACATACCTGTACTTATATGGCGTCACTGCATCTACAGTAAAAGTAATGTGCAATTCTAAACTTGTCATTGCTGTTCCAAGTGCTGTGTACTCTTGTGAAAGGTTTTCTCGTGTGTGTGTGTGTGTGTGTGTATATATTGTAAATAAACTGACAGTTAAGCCTTCATTTCGTCTATACTGTTTTGGCCCACAATGACCGCTGTTTGAACTCAACTTTTTTTGATTCATAATCTAAAACCAAAATGAAATATCCCATGATGAAATATCCCCCAATTCTTGTAAGCAGTGTAGATTGTGTGTGGTTTCAGATGTAACTAGTGCAGTATGTAGTGCAGTAGTAAATGTTTGCTTATTGTGTGTGTGTGTGTGTGTGTGTGTGTGAGTCGTTCACATCACATTGTAATTATATAAACATAAACACTCATACAAACTGCAGCTCTCATTGGCCACCTCATTGTCTCTGCATTAATTGTCCAATTTCCAAGTACCACATAGCAACACTTTATAGTTCTACAATTACACACTGTAGTTTCATCTCTTTTTCTACATACTTTATTCGTCTGTTTTACCAGTTCATGAGAGAACAGAGTAAAGGGGACCAACTAAGTATGATGAGAAACAGATGGACTAGAGTCTGTAATTGTAACTACAAAGCACTTCTGTGTGGTAAAGTGGAACTGAATAAAGTGATCAGAGAAACTACAGAATTAATAAGATCTCCTTTATGCGATAGGTTGCACTCCTCAAACACTTGAAGCTTTGCAGCAAGTTTGAAATGGTGACGTGGTTTCATTTGTGATGGTGTTCTTCTTATTCTTCATTGATCTTTTCCCCTATCACTTAATCCAGTTATAAGTGGACCACAAGGCAGGTACCAACCCTAGACAGGGCTCCAATCCAGCACATACACATTCATTTGCTGGCCTAGCATGGAATGGTGGAGGAAACCCAAAAAGACATGGGGGAAAACATGTTAACTGGACACAGGCCAGAACTTGTACATAGGTCTCTAAAACAGTGAGGTTATTATTATTATTATTATTATTATTCAGCCATCTTTAGGGTTGATGGAGCGGTCAGGCTACAGCACAAGAGGCACACATCAGATGCCATTAGTTGGATCCATCCTGTCTCATATTAACAGTTCAGCCTGGTGGTGCTGGTTAGAAATGGCATGGAGCATACTTCCTTCTCACACTTTAAGCACCACAAAACTAAATGAGCATCGTTTAAACACCAGAAGCTGAGTATTGTTACTAAACATATCAATCTTCTGATGAGCAGGATAACGCACCATGTAAGAATGCTCAAAACATTGACACACTCACACTGGTTTCTTGAAAATTACCTTCACAGTCATCAGATCTCAGTCCAAAAAAAGGAGATTTGGGATTTGCCTGATGCTATTCTATCAATATGGGCTAGAATCTCTGAGGAATGTTCACAGCAAGGTTGTTGAATCTATGTCATGAAGAATTAAGGCAAAAGCTGATCCAAGCCGTTACTACCAAGGTGTACCTAATAGATTGGCCAGTGATTCTAAATTGCTATTGTTATTAGATTTAGCAGAACTGATTTCTGCTCTAGTGATGTTTATTGTGATCCGGCGCGTTTTTAATGACGATGAAAATCCCCTTGCCGCCAGTAGATGTCGTAAAAGTAGCGATCCTGACAACCTTTGAACGCTTATTATTATTATTATTATTATTATTAATAAGTACAACTATAAGTATTAGTGTTTTTGTTCTTTTTTTTTGCTGTAATCCAATAAACATAAATATCGCTCATTCTTTAAATAGGTTTACGAGAAAAAAACAAAACTACAAAGACCATAAATTTATTTTGTTCTTGTAACAGTTAATTCCCAACTTCTCATCTTTTAGCTAACATTTCAAAAATGGTTGTCATTCCTAAAATGGTTGCCAGTTACATGGGCTATAGTACAAATACTAAAACTATAAGTTGTATTCTTTAGTTACACAGCCACTGCACAGAACAAAAAAGTGAGTCAGTTTTATTGTTGCTGAACTTTGCCTGGATATTTAAAGTTTACAGCTGGCCATGTAGCTCATTGTGTTTGTAAATGTCAGAACCTGTATAAAGCCTTCACCACTTCACCACACCCACAGCACACAACAGAATCCTACTCTGTCTGACATTACAGTTTATTGAATACGATAAATAGGACTCCACGAAGCTGGAGATAACGCATCTAATGTAGTGACATAGGCAGGTGCTTAATGGTCTTGTAACACAATCTGTATTTCTGTTCCCTTAATCTTATTATAACAGGATCATGTGAGGTATCATATTTTCCTACCTGCTTAGAAGACATGCTGTTCTATGAGGAGTAGAGGAACATTGTAATGCTATTATACAGTATCTCACAAACCCCTTATATTTTTGTAATTATTTGATTATATCTATTCATGGGACAGCCCGGAGGATCTGATACTTTGACACAATGTAAAGTATTCAGTCTGCAGCTTGTATAACAGTGTACATTTGCTTTTCCCTCAAAATAACTCTACACACAGCCATTCATCTCTAAACCACTGGCAACAAAACTGTGCCCAAAGCATCAATTTTTTTGTGTGGCCACCATTATTTTCCACAGAGTTTATTAGAACTTCACAGTTTGCCACTGGAATGTTCTTCCACTCCTCCATAACGACATCATGGAGCTGGTGGATGTTAGAACGCTTGCACTCCACCACCTTCTTCCCCTCAGATGCTCAAAAGGGTTTAGGTCTGGAGACATGCTTAACCTTCATCCTCAGTTTCAGTAGCAAGGCAATGGCCGTCTTGGAGGTGTGTTTTGGTTCCAGTAATCCATGTTCTTACTCTGATTGTCTTCAGCAAGCTGTTTGTAGGTTTTCTTTTGGCCCACCTTCAGAATAGGCTTCCTTCTGGGACGACAGTCACACAGAAAACTGTTATACAGTCTGTGGCGTTTGGTCTGAGCACTGAAAACCTGCCCACCTCCAGCCCTTTAAGGTCTGCAGCAATGTTAGCAGTGCTAGTACCTCTGTTTTCAAAGCCAACCTCTGGATATGATGCTGATAAGGTGCACTCAACTTCTTTCGTCAACCATGGTGAGTTCGGTTCCGAGTGGAACCTATTCTGTTAACCCGCTCATTTTGGCAGCACAGTGTTGGCAATCTTCTTATAGCCCTATAGCCTAGGTCATCTTTATGTAGAGCAACAATTCAGTGTAGAGAACTTTCAGTGACCAGTATGAGAGCAATAACACAAAATGTAACACACCTGCTTCCCTCTCACACCTGAGACCTTGTAACACTAACGAGTCACATGACACCAGGGAAGGAAATGGCTAATTGTGTACAATTTGGACATTTTCATTTAGAGGTGTACTCACTTTTGTTTACAGCTCTCTCTCTCTCTCTCTCTCTCT
>JAUZST010005082.1:0-15841 GCA_034779995.1 Parotocinclus haroldoi
GTCCCCAGACCTAAATATCATTGAACATCTGTGGGATGATTTGAAGCGGGCTGTCCATGCTCGGCGACCATCAAACTGAACTGAACTGGAATTGTTTTGTAAAGAGGAATGGCCAAAAATACCTTCATCCAGGATCCAGGAACTGATTAAAAGCTACAGGAAGCCACTAGAGGCTGTTAATTTTGCAAAAGGAGGACCTACTAAATATTAATGTCAGTTTTCTGTTGAGGTACCCATACTTTTGCACGTGGTTAAATTTTGGTTGAATGCATATTGCACATTTTCTGTTAGTACAATAAACCTCATTTCAATCCTGAAATATTATTGTGTCCCATCAGTTATTAGATATATTTTCACAAACAAGTTTAATCAATGGAGTTTTGTTTCACCCTTCTATGTCAAATATTTCGTTTTCTGTATCTTTTTAGGGCATGTTTGAGCCATTTATGAAGAGTTTCTACGTAAGATCTACAGATGCTACACATATTAAGATTCTCAAGGTAATTCTGCAGCCTTCCAAAACCCACCTTTATATTGGCTTAAGTACATTTTTATTTATCCAAAATGATCATGTCTGCCATTAAACGTTTGCTAGATCTTACTAATTTTACACCTCGCAGTATAAAGAAGAAATGATTGTAGAAATGATTTTTACAGCTGGAAATTCTGACTAACTTGGCCAATGAAGCAAACATCTCCACCATACTTCGAGAGTTTCAGGTAATATCTCAGTTTAAAGTTTAATATGAAGTCAGCGCAGGCTTTAATAGATTTTGACCATGTACATTAAAAAAAAATAAACTGGAACAATTTGCATCTGAAGTCTACAAATATTTAAACATATTTGTCAAATATATCAATCTTTTGAAAACTTGAAGAAAAAAATCATTAAATAATAATGTGCAATTATTATTTGTTAAAACTTCAAAATAAATGGGTTAAATAGTTAAATAGTAATTAATCCTACCTCATAAAACCTCAACTTTTTGTTAAAGTTTTTTAATTAGGAGGGTAGCTGTGTGACAGATCAAACTGTTTTTCACCAGAAAAACAATGAAGTGCTTCCTGTTAACTTCATTTGTTCTCATGTTTAAACAGAAATTTTATGTGAATCCAGAAAATGTATCACAAGGTCTTCGGAATTTAGAATTTTCTCCAATTTCTGGTAAACCTTCAACAAAACATCTGGTTAAATACAAGCAACAATTCTGTATTTGTGATGGAACAGCATTCTGTATCTTCACAGAGGTAAATAAGTGACATGATCCCATAGACAGAAGTCGTGAAGGGTTCAAATCAGGAGAACTTTGTGGCCACTCTATTAGACCGCTATAACTCCTCAACCTTTGGAGATACATTTGAACTTGTTTCTGATAACTTTTCTTCTTTGGTTCAGTTTACTTTTCCCAAACTAGAATTCTTATAATATAACTTACAATATTTATCTGAACACAATACCCATTTCCATTGTGTAATGGTCTATCCCAGGTCCCATCAAGCATCTCTCCAATATCGTGATAATAGTATTAGCAGCGTCGTATAACATTGTTTGACTTTGTGCAGTATACATACATTTACTAGTGTATGTATACATTTAGTGTATTACATACATTTAGACAGTGTGCATGTGTCAATTTACAAGTTATACATATTAAATTTCAGATATGTAATAGCTATTTAGTCCTCAAGTTATCCACTGTCTTTGGTGCATGTATGTATATGTTCAGTTTTTTAGTCCCTATCCTGTTGTATGGTATTTGCTGGGGCATTGAGGGGTGTAGATGGATGTCACAGCTCTGGTAATTGATTTTACACCACTCAGACAGATGAGCCACCTCCTGCCATCTGCAAATTTAATTTGAGTTGCTTAGCACACAACTCTGCAAAGTTCCTGTGCTTAGTATGAAGATGCCAATTCTGAATTGTTGTGGAGGTCCTCCATTGTGTTAGTGACCTCTGGAGGGTTTGGCTGGTAGGCAAATTGATGCTTGTCCAACAGAACCAGTGTCTCAGAAATTGGCAAGAGTTGTATGTCGTTGTTTTACATTTTTTGGAGTGACCAGAAATGAGGATGATGTTTCCATTGATGGGCTCAGGATAACTCCATTATTCACATTCGCATATACTGAACAATAATCACTATTTAAAGAAGATTCAGGACAAATGAAGTTTCATTAACGCCAGTCTGATGTCATAAAGCTACCTTCCCTTTAAAAATAAGTTGAATATATGATAGCAGCAATTCGCATTTATGTAATTTCAGCCATGTACCTTAGTTACATTTTTTAACTTATGACAATATGGGAAATTTGTTTCCAGACAGTTACTATTATTATGATTAATACCTACTATTATTAAAAGTTTTGCTTATTTAACTGCACTGTTTATTTACATTTCAGACATATGTTAAGAGTCAGGATAAAGAATTCGCAGCTGCTACTATTCAGGCAATTGGAAGATGTGCAACAAACATTTCTGAGATCACAGACACCTGCCTGAATGGCTTGGTGTTACTGTTGTCCAACAGAAACGGTAAAATGCTTTCACAAACAGCACACCATATTATTCTAATTATCTAATAATTATAACACGCGTGCTGTGCAGATAGAAATGTCAGAATGCTGCAAAACTCAGCATGCAGTAATGTCACAGTCAGATAAAGTATTACACGTGTTATGATTAGACACAGGGCTTTGCTATATAAGGGGGTAAAAGTGCTTCTCCTACTGTCTATAAAAAGACTCCATGAGTCTTCTGTTCAAGAAACCGTTTGAGATGATTTGAGCTTTGTGACATGGCACATTTTATACTTTAAGTAGCCATCAGAAGATGGCATGCCATTGCTTATCAGTTCTTCTTGACCATATTTCATAATGAAGTATAAACTTGAGTACACCAAACGCAGCAATGTTTAATTAAAAAGAAAAATGTTGTTGCATTTTCAGAGACAGTTGTGGCAGAGAGTGTGGTGGTCATTAAAAAACTGCTGCAGACTCAGCCTTTAGAACACAGTGACATCATCAAACACATGGCCAAGTTGTTTGACGGCATTACGGTAAGACAGTAAGTCAACAGTAACATTCTGGTATACCAGATCATGTCTAGATTTACAAATATCTTTAGTTCAATCTGATAACTGCAGTTCATCATATAATTGAAATGATCAGGTTTTTGATTTTGATACTTATTTCTGTGTAACTGCATGCTTAGGTACCTATGGCTAGAGCCAGTATTCTTTGGCTCATTGGTGAGTATTGCGAGAACGTACCTAAAATTGCCCCTGACGTTTTAAGGAAGGTTGCCAAGACCTTCACAAATGAAGAAGACATAGTCAAGATGCAAGCAGTGAATCTGGCAGCCAAACTGTACCTCACCAACTCCAAACAGGTAACACATGCACTAAAACCTCACAGCTACGGATACATGGTGTAGAATACATTAACTTACTCTGGGTGAATCTATGTAACGTTGACTTATATGACATGGCAATTGCACATGAGCAAAAGAACCAGTTAGAGTACTCGCATGCTGCTAACATTTGTTATCTTTATACAATTTGATTCTGCATCTGACTTTGACCTCTAGTAAGTAAAATTGTTTTGCGTTGTTCTTCCTTGTTTGCGCCATCTTATAGCGACATAACAGCATACCGATTTTGCAGTAATCCATTGCCCATTGCTATGCATTCCTGCGATTGGCTAGTTAGATAATCACTTGTAGGTTTTGGTGTTCAGATGTTACTGCTAAAGTGTTCATTGTGTTCATTCACAAGTGGAAATTGTAATTTATGTTACAAAGGGGTAAGAGGGAAAGAAAACCTATACATACCACCATTTTTGTCTTTGGGCTACTAGAAAAGATAAATAAAAAAGTAAGACAAAATATGGCATGTAATGTATTCACTTATTCATAAGTGTAAGTCATTAAAGTTTGCAAATATTTTTCCTTTATCCCTTTCCACCCAACCAGACTAAGCTGCTGACACAGTACATTCTGAATTTGGGGAAGTATGATCAGAACTATGACATCAGAGATCGCACACGCTTTATTCGCCAGCTGATAGTACCCAACGAGAAAAGCAGCGCTCTGAGCAAGTATGCTCGCCGTATCCTGCTGGCACCTAAACCTGCCCCAGTTCTGCAGTCTGCTTTTAAAGGTATTGACTTCCTTCATGGTGTCACATCCCTTCTTTCAATGTAAGGTGCAGTATGTGGTTATGGGTTCAATTCCTATAACAGGCACTGTTCCTTTTGGGAACTGTTCTGCTTATGACTTGAGATACAGTGGTACCTTGGTACGTGTAGTTAATTTGCTCCAGAAGGCTCATTGAGTGTGAAAATGATGAGTACTGAGCAAATTCTTTCCATAAGGAAAAATGTCAGATTGAATTAATCCATTCCAGACCGAGAGGATCTCTGTGTAAGGCATTAAATTCATGAATGGAGTTGTGTTGTACAGGTGATTTCTGATTAAGGATGGGGATACTTTCAGAGAAAATGATCTTAAAGTGTGTCATAAACCAACTTTGATATCATTATGTACAGTATTAAAGCGTTACCTGCCTTCAACATGCTTACATACATTTCCATCAGTAACACAATGTATTTGAAATGTCCTCTAATTTATTGAATAGTGTATTAAAAAGTAAAGGTAAAAAAAACTTAATTGCTCAATCCATTGTTTTTTTCCTGTCTTCTTCCAGAGAAACAGATCCACTATTTACAAATTTGCAAAAATAAACATTTTCTAGTCAGTTGGCATTTTTTAAGCAATTTGGAAAAAAATAAAGGGAAACGTTCCGTTTGGAATAAAAAGCAGTATTGCCTTTTTTTAAAAATTGCCTTTTAAAGTAAAAGTAAATTCTCCCATTTAAGAAAACAGAACACATCGGAGCAAATGAATTTGAAGAATTTTATGGGCTTACAGTACAGCGTCGTGCCAATAAATAAGTGAATATTGTAGAATATCTGACTGAACTCGAGTTAACAAAGATTTGTGGATAGAACAAGTATTGCAATAAAGGAAAAATATAACATGCCTAGGAGCTGACATTCTCAAACTCAAAATAGTCAGACAGTAATTTACTTTAGGAAGAACAGAAAAAAACATGGCTTAAATGGCATTGTGAGGCAGAGCATTTTATTACATTATACATATACTAAAGATATCCGAGACTTTGGACTGTGCACTCTGTGTAAGTCTTTGTATCAGCTGCAGTCTGGTACATGGTTCACTTAGGACATATTTTGCTTATCGTTTGGTTCCACCATTATTCATTAAAGACAGTTCCAGACTCGTTTCCCAGCTTTATTATTTTTGCAAAGGGAATATGCATCCAGAGCCATGCAAATTCACTTCTCATAAAAATTAGGAAATATTTCATTATATATTTCAATTTGTTAGCAGCAAGTAAGATGTTAATAATTTCTTTGCCAAAGGATCATCCCAATTCTATCCAGTGATCCAGTGGATGGGTAGGTGGGTAGTTAAGTTGTCTCACACAGAGAAGGTTCTGGTTAAATTCCAGGAGGAGCGATCTGGGTTTTTTTCTGTGTGGAGTTTGCATGCAATCCCCATGTCTAAGTGTGGGTACTCCACTTTCCTCCAACAGTCCAAAGACATGCTTAGGTTAGTTGATTAAACGAAATTATTTACCCTGATCTGAGTGCATATATGAGACTAGTACTGATGAATCATTGTGTCTGTTGTTGAATGGCTATTGATGCTAAAGAGTAAAACTTGTTTGACATGCAATACTGTATTTTTACTGATATTTAAGACTCCATATTAATTTGGATACTTATCTTTACATATGAGTGCTGTTTGTTTTTATGTCTTTCTTCTTTAAAGCCAGTGGAAACTGTGTTGTAGCCTGATGTGTAAATAATAATACATAATTGCATTCACAAGAGTACTCCAAATACACTAAACATGATGCATGTGAACTCTTAAATGGGATGTAGTTATATGATAAACAAGATCTTTCAGACAGTTTATGTACCACAGTATTTTTGTCAGTTACTTTTCCTGTAACATGATGATAACCTGAAAATGCCACATAGCTTATCATCTCTGACTCTTTAGGTCGGGATCACTTTCAACTGGGCACCCTGTCCCACACTTTGAACTCTAAAGCCACAGGCTATCTGGAGCTACCCGACTGGCCAGCTTTGGCTCCTGACCAATCTGTGAGAAATGTGGAGGTTGTGGAACCGGTAATGACTACCACTGTTACTAATTGTGATATATTTTAATTATGCATTTTCAAACATTTCATTTTAACACAGTTTACGTGTCATTGTGTCAAATGGGAGCCATTTGCTTGTTGTAACTTGTTGTAAAAAATTAATTTTCTTCAGTTTTTCAACACTGAATCTAACAACTCTTTTTTGAATTACTTATAATTAATACCAGTCAATCTGAGGCAATATTATTTTATTTTTAAATGATTTCTCCTTTTACTCACTCCTGTTTCACTTTACATGAGTACAATGAGTGAATTTTCAACACAGAATTCGAAAATGCACATAGTTTAACCCCATGGCATAAACAGTAATATCATTAGGACAAGCAAATTCTAATGATTTACCAAAAATTGTATATTTACAATAAACAAACATTAAAAATAATTTTGGTAAAGTGATAGTAAGTTGAGATTGGTGTTTTCGGTTGTATTTGTAATACAGGAAAAAATCAGGGCAAACTTAGTTTTGGGGGTTCCCATGGTGTTCCAGAAGATACAAACGTCCTACTGAACATGTGACTTATAGCATAATTTCTACAGGTGGGAATATGTTATATAACAGGACTGAGTGAAAAAGTGGGGACATGATTAAAATGTGTATTTAAAAATAGAATATTATTGATTTCTTATTAAAAATAAGCATTTATGGCATAGATTAAATATAGAGTGGCACAACAATGCAAACAAAGAGTTAGGGATTCAAATTATATACCTTAAATTTGCAGTTGCATCACTGTACAGGATTCTTTGCTTAATAAAATGTTTTGAAAAGTTCATAATTTCAGTTATTATATTTACATCTAAATTCCTGGGAATGGAAATGGCACGTATTCGGTGGAATGGCTCCTATATCTTTGTTTGTATTATAAAATATACTGCTCACAAAAATTAGGGGATATTTCCAAATTCATATGAAGTAAAAATGAGCTTTTGATTTTATTTCATTAAACAAGATCATCATAAAAGCAAAGTCAAAGAAGATGAACAGAAGCATGTCAATGAGAGTGCCACACATGAACTGTTCAGTAGGGTGTATGATAACCCAAGACTGCCAAAACACACTGACAGGGAAGGGGCATGGACAGGATCAGATTGTCAAGCAGTTCTTGTGGAATCCTCTTCATATTCATTTTGAAATATCCCCCAGTTGTGAGCAGTGTATAATTCTGTGGGAAAAAAACCTGAAGCGTGTGCGTGTGTCAAAAGGTCCAAGAATGGGCTCCAGCAGCCAGCAAAACCAAACCCACCAAAACAGATGACAAATTCTACTCAGACTCTGAAGAGGAAGGAGGAGCTGACGAGGAGGACTCCGACAGGAGCAGCAGCGAGGATAGCAGTAGCAGCAGTGAAGGTTCAGTGATGGTTGCAGTATAAAATGCAATGTTGTTTAAAAGTTGGGTTTTTTTCAGGATTTTAACGTTTATGTATTTGTGTATTTTAGAGTCTGACAGCACAGCTGAAAGTGATGAAATGAGTGAAAGTACAGATGATGACAGTAGCCAATCACAGAAGAGCAGTGACACTGAAACTGATAAGAAGAAGAAGAAAACTCAGCAAAACAAGAAACTTCAGCAGAGCAAAAAAACAAGCAGAGAAAGGTACAAGTCATATTTACTCATTTTTTTTTAGTGATCAAGCTGAAGAAAAATCACTTTGCTGCAAAAAGGCCAACTGTGTAACACTCCAGGAATCAAATCCCACCTCCAGCTGTCGCTGTTTGGTCATTGTGAATTGTACAGAGGTGCATGATTTTGTATACCTGTACGAAAGGGACTGCATGAATCACCAGAATTAAGAATTAAGGGACATGTTCCCGTACTTGTATAGTGTTATGTATTAGGTTAGGGAAATATCATTTCAAAGCCCTTCATTAAGCCCATCAGAAGTGAGAGCCCCTGGTCACTAGTCATTAAAAGAGTTGTTGAGTGTGGTATCCTGTGGTACAAATGGGACAGTTGTATTATGGTCATTAAAGAGCTCCTTAAAATAAGGACGTGAAATGTTAATTGGTTTGCTTTTTTTATAGTTGCATTCTAATTATAATAGTTCATTGCATAATCACCTTCATTTTAAACATCTCCTGTATTATTCCTTGCTACAGTCTTGGAGGTTATTATAAATATAATCAATACCCACACAGGCCTGTGCAAGTAAAGCAGATCTTGTCTTGTGTGTTTCAGCGACTCGGATGAAGATCTAAAGGTCAGCAATTTGGGCAAAGCTGCTATGGAAAGTAAATCTGGTTCATCAGATGAAACTTCATCAGAAGATTCCTCAGAGACAGATTCAGAATCCATGAAAAATCAGAAACAAAAAAGACAGCACACACCAGTCAGGCAGGTGAGATGTGTTTCTGTGTCCATAACAATCCTTGTTTGTGAGCTTGTTGCACATATAGCGGGATGTTTTCCGTTTCTCTGACAAACACAACTTATACATACATTTAGCAAGTGCAAATGTAAGATTTGCTATCATATTTTTGGTAAAATGTAGAAATCTAAAATGCCCTTTGTGTTGCAACTTCATTTATTTCCCATTTTATTTAATATGTTATAATATATTTATTCTCAGATGGAAGAAAGAACTAATAAAGTGAAAGAAGTTTCGCTCTTGGATCTTGATGACTGTGAGTTATCATACCAGTGATTCTTTAATGCTGACATTTTAGATACAGTGGAAGTTAAATGTAATGGAAATATGCAAAGGCAAAGCAAAGATCCTTAAAAAAAGCAAAAAAATCCTTATATTACTACATTTTCAATATAATTAACTAAAGTACTTGTCTTGCTGAACTAGCACTAGACCTAGTCTAGTCTCACTAAACTTCATCATAGACTGGTATTTTGTGTGTATAAGCTAGGCTCATTTTATGGTTGTATTTAAGCCAACTGTGGAACATGCATTTCTATATACAGTATATGGTTGTGAATAAACAGTGTTTGTTTATTACCACTATTTTTTTATAGTTTCTCCATCAGTAGTTGCTATGCCCAAGAGCTCCATCCTGTCTCCAAGTCTTCTGTCTGACCTACAAGGTCTTGCCCTTTCCACCTCTTCCAGCCCAGCCATACAGGTGTCTGAGTTTCGTTCTATACCTTTATTTATAAACTTGTGTATTTTATAGTTTATATTCTGCTTTTTCTGTAAGTTCTAGTGGTAGCCGCACTTTGTGTACAGGCTTTGTTTGCAGTCTGTAGTCCATCCGTTTCATTTCTTTGATGCTGTTAAAGATGTGCACTGTGAAAATCTCGAAAATGTTATCGAATTTCAATCTTTTTTTAAGTATTGTATCGAAGTTCAGGTGTTTCTCTATATACTTTACCAATTTCATACAGTATGAGCACTGATGGGATGTCCATGACCTCACTTAACTTGTCTAAATCAGTTTTGAAGTACGCATTTTTCACATATTGTCCAAGGTTTGTTCTGTAAAATCATGTCTTGCGACTTGGATGTTGCCACAGAGTAACACAGACATTGACTATGACTATCAAGACATTATTATACTGTAGAATGATTAATATACATTTAGGTTATTTACATAAAGATATAATTTTCGTATTGTTTATAGAGTATTCATACACTCATTGTCCATTTCATCAGTTCCACCATATTGAAGCAGTCTGTCGTTCCACAATTACAGACGCTCATCTGTTTCTCTTCATACTTTGTCCCCTTTACTCTATTCTGTAATGGTCAGGACCACCACATGACTGCTACAGGTCAGGTACAATTTGGGTGGTTTTCATTAGTGCAGTGACATTGATGAGGTGGTGTGTTAATATGGAGATGCTGCTGAGGTTTTGAAACCTCTGTTTGGCCAAGGAGTGTATATGTAAACACCACACACACAAGCAAAAGAAGAGAGATGGGGACAAAATAAGAGTACATGTTTATCTCCTGTGGAACTATATTATTCAGTTGGATGTTAGAAAGCTTTTCTCTATTGGTCTCTAAGCCATTTTGTGGAATAAGGTACGCTCAGATATTCTGTTCTGTAGCTACAAAATGCATTAGCTTTATTGGAGTGTAATTGATTTTGTTACTGATTTGCAGCTGAGCAGTCCTGTGTTTGTTCCTGACCGATCTTACGAGCTACTCCACTCTATAACTGGGAAGGGCCTTGCTGCTCAGTATCATTTTAACCGGCAACCATGTATCTACTGTGATCGCATGGTTTCTGTGCAATTGACTGTGAGCAACAGCAGTAACAACGTCTTGGAAAATATTCACATCTCAGAGACAAACTTGAGTGGCCAGAAAATCTGCTGCTTCAGCCCCATTGGTAAGTTAAGCAGCGAAACACGACCTAGCCCAAAAGGTTGGTGTAATGGCAAAAAATACTTAATGATGAACAAATAAATGTGCAATAAGCTCATTTTCTGTTTCAGAGCATTTGGAAATGGAAGCTTCTGCTATTTTGCCAATTGGTGTGGACTTTAATGATTCAACCCAGGCGGTCTGTTTTCAGTTGTGGTAAGAGATAAAGCCATAATATATTTAAAAAAAACTGTAGTTGAGAGATGTTTAATGTATTGCTCACAATTAGGGGATATTTTAAAATGAATATGAGCATTATTTGACTTAATTACATTAAACAAGATCATAAAAAAAGCAGATGAGTCACAAAGTTCCTCAAGGACTGTGCACTGCCTTTAAGTCTGGCAACAAAGCATTATACAGTGCTGCTAGAACCAACCTAAAGAGAGGAATTAGGGAGGTTAAGCATATTATAAATCAAAAATAGAAGACCACTTCACCAACTACAACCCAAGGCAGGCATGGCAAGCCATACAACATGTATACAATAAGACCAATAACCACACAACTGCTTCAGTATTACCTCACTGGCAGAGGAACTAAACTTTCGTCGCTCGTTATGAGGCGACAACAGCTGAAGCAGACATGTCCCAACAACCAATCCTCATTGTCCAACAGCCACATTCTCACAGTACAGGAACAGAGCTGTAAACCCCAGGAAAGCTGCCGACACCTATCATTATAAATTGCTTTGCGAAGCTGGTCCTGCAGCACATCAAAGCCAGCTTACACGGCAGTTTTGACCAAACACCAGTTTGCCTACAGGGCTAACAGGTCGACAGAAGATGCCGCTACCACTACCACCCTTCATACAGCATTAACTCACTCACTTAGTTCTGCATTCAATAGACTGTCCCAGCCCCTAACTCTCCACCACCATCACTCTCAGCAGTGGTGGAGCACAGGGCCGTGTGTTAACCCACACATCCCACCAACAGTATCAGCAAATTTGTGGATGACACGATGTTGGTTGGCCTTATTTCAGTAGGTGATGAGACAGCCTACAGGGATGATGTCCAAACACTGACATTGTGGTGTTCTGAGAATAATCTTACCCTGAACCCCTCAAAAACCAAGAAGCTCATCATAGACTTCAGAAAAAGGCTTCAAATCCAAACCCGCTATACATCAATGGGGACTGTGAGGAAATACTATCTGATTTCCTGTGATACCTGTGCACTCACATTGATGACCTTACCTGGTCAACTAACACCACTTCAGTAGTGAAAAAGGCACATCAGCTACCACTGTTGCATTGGCAGTGTGCCAGTGTATTGCATCTCTTCATGGTACACTGGCAGCACAGCTGCAGATGGGAGAGCCCTCCAAAGAGTCATCAATACAGCCCAGGAGATCACTGACTACCCACTGCCTTCTCTGGAGGATGTGCTCCTGTCTCGCTGTCAGAGTAGAACAGTTAACATACTGAAGGACCCCTCCCACTCTGGACATCATCTTTTACCCTCCAATAAATGCTGCAGATCCATCATCTCACAGACTAAAATACTTAAGGACAACCTCTATCCCAGTGTAATAATTGAACTGAACACCAGCCAACACTGACTCTACTATCGAGGTACTGACTGTACAGGAAAACACCCTCTGGGAAACTGATTACATTCTAATGCTCCAGTAACTGGCACCTTATACATTTGCTTTGATATTACCTTGTATATTCGAAACTGTTGCCCTTACATCACCAAAGCTACATATAAATAAATTGTCACTTGCATTTATTTAGATTAACCTGAGATATTTCACTATTTAGAATAAAGTATAAATTAAGTCAGTATAAATTAACTCACCCTCTTTTTCGTAATAAAATTGAGTTTTACCATTCATGTGTTATTCAATAGCCCTTGCTGGCAGAGACGATGACAAAACCGCCTACCATAATGAATAAACATCACATATGTACCTGTAAATTTTTTTCTTCATGCCCCTGTTATATTAAAAGCACCAGTACTACTTGACGAAAGCAGTAATTTAGGGTGTCATCAGTATTAGGTGATGACAACATGGGAATAACCACAATAATGAGGAAGGTGAGAAGGGTGTGTGATTGTGCGTTTCTATTGCATTGCTGGGACCAAAAAGTCCTCATAACGATAATGGACCTCTTTCTTACAGAAACTGCAGTTTTAATAGAAAAACTGAACGAGCCAAAAGATTTGCTTTAAGCAACTGAGGTTAATGTTTGATGAAGCAAGTATGTATTAGCTGTAGTAATCATTATGGCAATGGGTGCTCCCCAAACATAGTAAAGTGTGTGTGCACGCATGTATGTGCATGTGACTCATTTTGTGCACATGCATTTGAATCCACTCTCATAAGCGTACAATGTATGTCAATGAACTTATCTCGATGGTTGTAAAAGTCTATATAAAATTTAGTATAACTATAGATTCGTTTTGAATGTGTGATTTAATACACAGTATCTTATTCTGCAGTACTAAAGATGAGGCGTTCAGTGTGTCCATCCAGCCAGCGGTGGGAGAGCTGCTCCTCCCAGTTAGCATGACTGAAGTGGACTTTAATAGAGAGCGAGGTAATGAACACATGCACAGTCAGTTTATCCAAACACTTGCAAACTCATTTTTAAACTAATGACATAAACTCTTGCACAGTACTGTTAATGAGCTGTCCTGCAGTTTCAATGTTGAAATTTAAAGGAACAGTACCTCCCTTCTTCCTAAATATTCATCTGTCTGTGTCTGTCTGTGTACAATTCTGTGCAAAAGTTTTAAAAAGCAAGGAATAATCTTATTTTGGTGTTCTGCATTAGCGTATCAATGGCAAACAACATTTTTTACATTTACCAAAATGTCTTTTTCAATAATAAACTTGACAAACAATTAAAACCAAAACTAAATTAATGTTTAGTATTATTACTCAAAGCATTAGCTTTTAAATATCAAACAAAGGCAATCCAGAATGTACTATAAATGTTTACTGATGTTTAAATGAGATAAATGAGAAATAAATGTATAATGCTCATCTTCAGCGTAGTCAAGTCTACCTTGAAAATGTTTACACTATGTAAAGTTGTGCTTAACCGTTTGCAAGTATTGTTGGTTGAGCAATAAGGCCTTAGGTCTTATCTGAACATAAATCCATCCAGAAATGGCCTCATCATAACCATAATCATATGTTAGTCTTTTCCATTACTCAGGGTTTGTGTGTCTACTTACTTGATTATAGATGCTAAAAGATTGTGGATTGCAATTCTACCTTGAACTGCAGCATGTTCACTAGCATAGGTTTGTAGAGACTGGCCAGCAAGGTTGCTGTTACTGTAAAAAGTAAAAGCATGCAGATTCATATTCATGTAAATCTTTACATTTTTCATTTAAAGCAGTAGATGATTTTACCCCATGACAATAAACCATTTGAAACACAATCCCAGTATGAAGTATAACTCATTGTGAGTTGTGTATTGCAGACCAAGTAGTTCTATATTTACTGAGTATAACATATCATAGCCTATTTTAAATATGCTTAAAACACTTGCATTAATCTACAGTTGGGCAAAATTGTTAAAACAACTTTATTTGTGATAAATTATGTAATTATTTAAATTCAATAAATGAATCAAATATATTAAATAATGCACTGAAAGTGAAAACAAAATGGTTAGTTTATTGGTGCTGCTGCTGCCTGGATGCCCAGGATCTGTGGAACAGATCGCACGCCCATAAAAAAAAAAATTAAATAATTTTTGTGGTTGCTACTGGATGGTTATTCGTGTGTATTACCAGATTGTTTAATATGTTGAAATATTGTAAGCCGATCGTAGTTATCTGTGAACTGTCTGTAGTTTAAGACCAGAGTACAAAGGATAACTCCATAAATCTATAATGTACTGAGAATTTAGCTTCTAGTATCTGTGTGGAACTCAGCACCGCATTTATTAGCTCATACTACCTGCCTCAGCACTCACCTGTCAAATTCTGTTGAATTCTATAGCTATCCATTTTGCTCCATTACAGTTAAATACTACATCTATGCTCTACTTGTGTTTGTTTGTGGGTTTGCATGTGCTCTTAATTTCACTACACACCAAATGATTGCCATCGGTTACCATGTTGCCATAGAAATTGTCTTGATGATAACAGTACATTACTTGTAATAATAATATCATATATAATAATACATCATTAATGTAGAAATATTGCAAAAATTATTATAATGTTCTTTTCTTGACTCCTAAAGGAAAATTGCTGGGAATGAATGAATTCTCAACCACTATCAACCAACCATCCAAGAGTGACTTTATCAGTAAGAAGGTGGTGAATGTGGCTAATATGGCTGTGCTGCCATCGGAAGAAAGCCACGTACACAGGTACTAAAATCACCTATGCAATATTTTATGGTTTACACTACAAGATCATCCGTAGTTTGACCGTCCACAATCATGTGTTTTGTTTAGTCTTGAACAGGTGTCCTTGATTTTAGTGCATGTGTACATACCTTCATCACAGTGAAAGCAGTAACTGAAATATATGATAAAAGTTCTCACAAAAGGCATTTTTACCAACCAAAAAGGTGAGTGTTAGTGTTAGGTTTGTTTGGGTTCATCAGTACACAGTGTCAGTGTCTCACAAGCAGAGCAATATGACTGCATGTGTGAAAAATGAACACGTGTGGACTGTTCAAGAGGTTTTCAACTTCAACAATGTGGCTATGTAGGCATTCATCCTAACAGTTAGTACAATAACTAATTATATGCTTAGTGAATTTATACAAACAGATATGCTCGAGAGTAAAGCGCTATGAATTGAGACATTGGCTCATCATGGTGGTGAATGTGGTTCTTGCAGGCATCTAACAGCTTCAGATTGTCCTCAGTTTGATCCCGGATACCTTGCCTGTGTGAAGTTTGTGTCCGCTCCCTGTGTCTGTGTGGTTTTACTCTGGGTGCTCCACTTTTCTCCCACGTCTCAAAAAAATACATTAGGTTAATTGGCTGCTCTGAACTGGCCCAGTGTGTATGTGAGTGCTTAGTAACCGTGTTCCTGTCGTGAATATTCAATTCAATTCAATTCAATTCATGTATTTATATAGCACTTTTTACAATGGTGTATTGTCTCAAAGCAGCTTAACAATCTGTCGGGTGACAGTGGAAAGGAAAAACTCCCTGAAAGTAGTAGGACGAAACCTTGGGAGGAGCAAGACTCTAAAGGGGACCCATCATCAATGGGTGGCCTAAATAGACATTATTGCCAAAAGCAACATTGCATAAAATAATAAATAAACAATGAGAAACATGGACATATA
>JAUZST010005083.1:0-15841 GCA_034779995.1 Parotocinclus haroldoi
TGTGTGTGTGTGTGTGTGTGTGTGTGTGTGTGTGTGTGTGTGTGTGTGTGTGTGTGTGTGTGTGTGTGTGTTGGGTGAGCTTTTCGATGTACAATTCATTCGTAGCAGAGAGGAGGGATGCTATTATGAAGATCAGTGTTTCGTTTAAATCTGTGCATGTTAGAAACTGATGGACGATTGTCGAATTTATTGTGAGGTTACACCGTGAATACAGTCCTACTGTATAAAATGAAAGTGGAAAAACAAAAAAACAGAATAAGCTCTCCTTTATGTCTTATCTTTACATGGCGGTGAGTGATAAAGACAATTAGAAGGGATATCTGATCAGAATTTTTCAAACTGATAATAAAGGACCAGCTATTCATTTTGAAAAGGCTTCATTAAACAACGAGGAAAGACTACGTGCAGCTTGCTTCATTGACAGCTACCTGTAATCAGTTCAGTTCTGAGACTGATGAATCCTTTCATAACAGAACAAGAGCACTAATACACTGGCCCACCACTGCAGGGACACGGGTTTGACTTGGGTTGTGTGTCACAAGCAGAAATTGGATTAGCTGTTCCAGAGGGAGGTTAAGACGAGTCTATTATATACAGAAAAGGAGGGGTTAGTTTACCCCTAGCATCACGGACTATATTCTAAGTAGACATCTCATCTACACACTCCATGGGAAACCCAGAGAACTACAGTTTCAAATTTCAGTAGATTAAGGCAGTAAGACCTCTTCGTATTGATATTTCACCCGTTAGCAGTGAAGCGTTTAATATATAGTCTAAGCTAGAAATAGAAAAGCAATGTACTGTAATGTAAATTGTGTCAGTATTTGATTCTAATTTTGAAAAAAACAAAAGTCAAATATGTTTTTATCATAGCCTCACTGCACTTAGAAAGAGATTGAAAGGTTGTCACTTTAGACGAGATCTTGACTAATGTATTGTGTCCGAGTCTGTTCACTTGTTAACTATGAAGGTATCCCATATACTTTTGTCATTATTTCTTATGTAAAGATGCCATACTACTACTTATTTCTCATCTATTTTCTTGACAAGAAGTGAATCACCAAGTGTGTTTATATGACTTTATTTACCTATAATACGCTGGTTGTTGAGGATACCCAAGCATTTAATAAAAATGTATTTACTACTATGTCAATTAGCACTTTCTTGGACCAATTGAACCATTTTTGAGTACGTGAGTACAGTAATAAAGAGCACACAGCTGCGTAGGGTTTAATATATTTGAGTTTCCAGCACAGTCAGAGCCCACCACCGTGGTGACCCGTTATGGAGTCCCAGTGGTGCTGGTCAGCTTATGTAACTACACGTAAACTATTTATGTATTATGTAAACCCCAAATCAGATAAGGGAACGTATGAAAAAAAACCCAAAGAAACACAGTGTTTCTAACAATGACTTTTATTTACTCGCAGCAAGTATGAACCCAAGATATTACATTTTTTGTTTGGTCAAATTCAGACAAAAAGTTAATAAAACACCTAGTCTTGCATTTCAGCCCTGCAACAGATTCCAATTAAAGTTAGGGTGATAAAGCATTTACCATTTTGTAATGCTGCCATTCATTTTCACAGAGGATACCAAGATATTTAGTCCCATTTTTTGTCCCATTCTTATTTCAAACACGTCTTGGGGTGTTGCGTCTAAAGTTTTGTCGTTGTTGCATTTTTCCGTTTCAAAATGTTCTCCACATTCTCTATTGGGGACATGTCAGGACTGCAGACAGGCCAGTCCAGTAACACTAGCCTCTTCTTCTGCCGCCATACCTTTGTAATGTGTGCAGCATGTGGTTTGGCATTAGCTTGTTGAGAATGCCAAAGACAGTATTATGTTACTCTAAAATCTCAAAGTACTTTTCAGCATGAATGCTGCCATCATATAAGAGTACATGAGCTTTATTAATCTCGCTGATACGACCACAAACCGTGACAGATGCTGGCTTTTGCACACAGCATCTTTTTCTCCATAAAAGAATACTGGAGTACTGACTCGTCTAACCCCAGTACGTTTCCACTGCGTAATGGTCCATCCCAGATACTTTAGACACCAGGGAAATGAACATTGCTTCTGGTAAAGTCATGGTTAACTTGAGGCTTCTTTTTTGCACAGTAAAGTTTTAAGTGGCATCTATGAATGTAATTACTTATTACAGTTTGCCAAAGGAATCTCTTGCGCATGTGCTTATATCAGCTATTGATGAATGATGGTTCTTGACGCAGTGCCGTCTGATTGATCAAAGATCACTGGTTTTCAGATTAGACTTGCTTCAGTATCATTGACGCACTGAAATTCCTTCAGATACCTTTAATCGTTTAGGGATATTATACTCTGTAGAGAATGTGTAATCTAATCTTTCATTTTGTTTATTACAGTCACCTGTTGATGTCAGCAGGAATCTATTGATGTTTTTTTTCAGAACTAGTCAAACCTGAAATACAGAAATTTGTGTTTACTAACAAATGAAATGAAGTTGAATAGACAAAACATGAAAATAGTAAATGTAAGAAACACTGCTGATTTGGGGGTTTTCTGTGCCTTTATACTAACTATAGCTTTTTGGCAGTGTAGTCCATTTGTGGGATCATCCTCTGGAAACCTCTGCCATCCTGTCCAAGGGAGTCTTATGCCTGCACCCTGTGTGCAACAGGGATAGATATATAAGCGACCACAAGGAGTCCTGCGACCATGATCAGGAACAGCAGGGATAAAATGTAAAAAAGTAAAAAAATTGGACGAGTAGAACAGAAAGGAAGGCCAAAGTTGAATGTTTTCTCTATGTGCTTTCCATTAACTACATCAACTTTGTATAGTAAACCCATCATAAAAGCAACGAGTTCTATGTGTTTGGCATAATGCCAGAATACATTGTTGGGGTTCAAAAGAGTGCGTTGTTGCTGCTGCACTTTTCACCACACTGAGGCAGCATGTTATTTTTAAAAATTGTTTTTTCTTTTCAGGTTATATCTCCCAAAAAAGGATTTACAAATTTAGTGTGTACCTCCACGAAAAGTAGTATAAGTATACATGCCTCAGCAGTCAATGTGCTGGTGTATATGGAAATGATGATGCAGCTTGTTGCAGAGCAGAGTGCTAAAGAGATCTTTCTCAACTTCACGGCCAGCAAACAGTCCACTGTCAGCTGTTACTTTAGAAAGCTGAAGCTGGATGTAGTATATTGTTATTGTTGCCTCAAAGAATTTAGGCTATCATAAAAAGTCTGAGGAGGAGCTAACTACTACTACATACTAGCTGTGTTTTTTACTGCCATTTCCAAGTATGTTTCTTGTTTTTATCTTAAAAACAGCATCAATTAAAATAGCTTACTGTTATTCGAAGTATCCTTCAGAAAGCAAAATCTGTGCTGTGACATTTCTATCTATCATTTGCTTATTTGCTGTGAATAGAAAATCTGAATGAGCATATTTTGTAACTATAATTTCTCCTATGAATAGTATAAATGAGACTGATGCAGCAGTGGGCAGACTACAGTCTGGCAGCTGAACATATATAGTAACATCACAATGAAGGGGAAATGATCCCAAACCTATGTAATATAGCTGTACATGTTAAAGCCATTTATCAAGGTTGGTGTGTCTAGTAAAGTGGCCGGTGAGTTTAAAAACTACAGAAACATTGCTGTATACTACAACTTCTATATGCGCAATATGCTCTGATAACACCAGTTTGATAAATATAGCTTGGTGTGATGCATAGAAAATACCTATATGAGAAATAAGTACACTATCCCTTTTCCATGTTTCATTAGATTAACAAAAAGGGAATACAAAATAAAGTGGATGAGAAAATGAACAGATGGTGCACTAGTACTGTTAGGGTTCGCACTGCGAGCCCTTTTGCGTTGTTCGCTGCGGTGCGTTATTTTACCCCGATCCCTTAGCGTTGTGTTTTCTGTTTTCTCCCCACGTCCTTAATGACGTTTGTTTTGGTTCTCCGCGGCGATCGATTGGCTTGTTTCTTTATTTTACGCACCTGTTCTTTATTTAGGTTAATTTACTTAGTAATATGAGCCGCTCATTACGTTATCCCGTTTTGTCGGCGTTACGTTTTGATTGGTCCCCTTGTCTGCGCACGCAGTTGTTTCGTTTCGTTTCGTTTCGTTTCGTTTTTATAGTCCGCTTAGGACTCCTCCGCTCGTCTTCCCCGGCAGCTGATGGCGCCCGGGACACGAGGTTAGAAGGGGCTGATCCCTGGACCCGCGGCAGAATGGCTCGCGTTTGGGTCCGCGGCCGGAGGGGTCGCCTCCGTACTCTTGCCGCTAGAAGCCGCTTAAAGGTCATAATCGGCGTCGACCCAGGTATCCGGCCGTAACGGTCAGCCCCTCGGATCTTCGACCGTATTGGCCGTCTGTAGATCCGTGGCTCTAAAGCTGCCCTTTACATTTATCCCCCCTTTTTGTTCTTTTACTTTTTTCTGTTCAGGCGTTTTTTAGTTCCCTTTTTCTTTTCGTTTTTATGGGTTCGTCTGTGGTCCCCCAGCTCCCACAGGCGCTGTTGCTGGCCCCCGGCACGAAGCCGTTCCGGACCCTCTGGCGCGGAGCCATTATGGCGGTACCGTGACCCCCACCTTCGTCATGAGACCCTCATTGCTCCAGCCCGTTAGTGAACCCCTGGGACCCTGTCGCCCTGGACCTCCAAGCAGCGGACCCCAGTGGACTTTCAGTGCCCAGGCTGTTTGCGGACCCCTGGACAGCGATGGAGTGGGCCCCAGGGCCCACTCACGGGACTCTGGACTCTGGGCTCAAAGCCCTTACCGGACTCGTGTGGTTTTTAAGTTTTCACTTATGGTTTATATGCCTGCTATGTGTGTTTTTTGTTAAATAAATGTTTGGTTTTTCCCGTATTTGTTTTCTGTCTGTGGATACTGCATTATGGGCTCCGGTCTAAAAACCCGATAGGGATCCTGGGGATTTAGTGAGACCAGGAATGGTCTCGCAGAATCCCCAGGAGACCCTGTCGTAACACGGCCATCTACTTTTATTTACATTTGAACATTTATAGGCCACCGTTGCTTGTTGATCCATATGTACACGTTAGCATTCGGTTAAAAATATATACAGCTAGCTGACAGCTGATGAACGGACTATAAACACTGTAGCCTGTTGCTGTAATGATGTTGATGTAAACAATCAACGTTACAGACCTAGTCTTTATTCCACTAAAACTATAGATAGCTCTCAAATACACAGACACGGGCACTAACACACAAGACATGATTTGTCAGAGATGCCAATCTACTTTTTAATCTTTTTTCTCAGAAAGAACATCCAAACAGTCAAACAGAGAAGGGCTAAGCTCAGCCTGTGACAAAAAACAAATCTGAATGACAGAACAGGCAATGGTGAAGTAAGAGATGTGCCATCTGTGCCAATAAAAGAAGAGGAAATCGAGCATGGGTTCCATGAAAAAGGCACATAACACATATTCAGACTTCCACTCAATACACGGAAAGAAGAATATTTAAAATATAAATATGTGTGTATGCGATTTTATATATATATATGAATTTTGTAACTGAGGTGCAATAAGGTACCACCTGCGATAAACCGTGAATGAATTCAGTCTATAATGAAACCTTCACAAACAGCGAACACAACACTGTAGCCAAAAAAACGTTTTTGGTGAGTATTCATCCGCTGAGTAAATACACTATTGTAGCGTTTTTTACTTTTGAATAATCAAGGAACACGCTGAAGTAATGGAACGTTCTCTTTACTTAACACTCCATACATCACTCTCGTATCACACATGCTCCGTCCGTACCGAGCTTACAGCACCTCGTATCCTACACCTTAAGTAGATACAACAGCTATTTACTGTAAATCCTAATATTTTATCATTTATAACATTCCATTATTGTTAGAATTAATATTATTAATATATTTTTTATGAATTTTGTGATTTTCTTATGTAAAACTTCCACAAAAACCCGTGAAACAGCGAAAATCTGCCATATATTTTTTCCATTAATATTTCCGCAATGCCCTGAGTCCGTGAAAGGTAAACACTGTAAACACTTCATTATGATGAACTAATCTGTAAGACCTAACACATAGTGACTGTCACCAAAAATATATCTTTCTCTATTACTTTTTAGATGCATGGAAAAACTGCATGCAAAGCCTCATGTTCGCGTCAAGCCACTTTCTTGGTTGATAACTGTAAATAGCACATCAAATAGCTATCGGAACCTAATAAAGTTAGAGGTTGATTTAAAAAACACAATTATAACAATAAAAATCTATTGCATGCTAAAATGGGGCAAATGGTATAAGAGCACTAATGAAAATGCTTGTTTGAATCTTTGTGGAGAATAATTCATATTGGAGAAGAATAAAAACATCATAAAGAACAGAAACAATCAAAAAGTGCTGACTGTCATTGGTGCTCCTCATCTGGCCATCATTTTGGGGGAAACTGATACAGAGAAAGTTACAGTGGAGTAACTCACAGTGGAGTAATTCAGTAGCGTCACTAGATGAAGATTGTGAAATTATGCTGGAATAACTTTGATCATCAGATTATGCACATTTGGATTCCACACCGGCTGCACATCAATGGGAAATAACCAAATTCTCATAGTTTTAGATCAATTTTGAATCAATTAGCAATAATTACAAAAAAATAACAAAAAAAGAAGCAAGAATGTGCTCTTGTTAAATAAGAACGGCTTAAAACAACCTATGCTGAAACTGAAAATGCCAATATCCACTCTTAACGCGATTATTATAAAGTTTAAAAGAACTGTCTGTAACGTACACATGCAATTTTGGAATGCAACCCCAAATGAATTTATCGTAAACTGTCTAGAAGCACAGCATAATTTTTACTGACAGTATTACAGGACTTAAATGTAAAAATATGCTTAGCTCAGTTGTTTCAACATATAATTAATGTGAACAAACAAAAACGCGCACAAAACGTCAAATTTAGGTTTATGTAACGTGGCTAAAAATCCCTGTGATTGATGCGAAATTCTCTCTTGCTCATGTTCAGTCAATGTTTTTTTTTTTATATAATAACCCATTTCAGAGACTGATGTATTCATTAGTGTCCCATTAGTTTCAATCGCATAACAACAAAAAACATGACCGATACAGTAAAAACTGCTAGCTTTCCAATACTATAACCACAGGCACATTCATCCATTTTATTAGAATGGTGAAACTGGCTAACAAGTTCGCAACTTTTTAACAAGTTCTGAGAAAATTACAAAGGAAAAGACAGACATTTCATGTCTAATCTTGCAGTCTATAAGTTACTGCAACACTGTCTAAAACAATGCAGCCTGTGTAAAATCTAAATCAGAATAATTTACTGTTATATAATGAGTTTATAGTGACTGTGATGTGTGCATGTTCATGAACTCTCCACAGCATACGACCAATTACAAATGTAAGGATTTGTTCCAGTTGTGTACGATTGCTCAGTTTTACATGCTCGCTCCTTTTCAGCTGTTATTTATGGGTCTGTGTTAGTTATTTGGAATTGATTAACTTAGATATTTTTTCTTTATTGCATATACTAAAAGACAATGCTATTTCATTATAATTCATACTATTTAAACTGCTCACAAAAAAGAGGGGATATTTTAAAATGAATACGAAGAGGTGACGAAGACTTTTCAGTGAGATGCATATCTTGACCACACAAATCTAGACGTTTACAAGCCTTTAGGTGTAGGTTCAGACAAACGACGAGCTAGTCATTCGTATGTGTGTCAGTGCACCCTTGCAGACATGTCATGGGATATATTGTGAAATACAGCGATATTTTCACCAGAATTCTGAAGCATTCTAGGGAATTCAAACCCAATTTCACACGTCTCAACTAGCCTCCAATGAACAGCCAATCCATCTACATCCACACAGCTGTGTTATACCGGATGTATGTATGTGTCTGAGCACAACATATTATACATGTTTTTTCTATTTCATATGGATAAAATTAAATGTTATAGCAAAGCTGCACACAGTGCGCTGATTCTCTCAGCCCCTACTTGATCCTTGACGTCTCCCTCTGCCCCTCTCCCTCTCTTTCTCTCTCTCTCTTTCTCTCAATCTCTCACTCACTCTTCTCCCCTCTCTCTCTTTCTCTCTCGTCCTCTCTCTCTAAATGAAATAACCCATAATTACATATCCCTGATTTTTTGTGAGCTGTATGTGTAAAGAAGAGTCTACTACACATTTTATGAAACTTTGCACACCATGCAACATGGATGTTGTCTGAACACCATATTATATACATGATTTATCAATGCTATATGGGATACTGTAGTGTACTATTATTGGCTTAATTTACCTTCGTTCGTAATGGCGTTTGTGAATTGGAGGCATGAACTGCTGCAGACTGGAACTGTACAGTCTTTGGGATCTGACAATGGCAATTACCTTAACAATAATGGAACAAACCTTAACAGAACACAGATGTATAAACAAAAGAACAATGTCCGTCTTCTATGTGAAAGTGTATTTCAAATTCAAACAGGTAACTGAGAACACTGCTATAACTGTAAAGTGAGCTCAAAGTACTTAGCTCTGAAAGTTGCACTAGAAAATTCCCTTGTTTTATTAATATCATAGCTATTTTTGTGGTTTTCTTGATTGAGCTCGCTTGTTGTTTGTTTAGCTCAGTTTAACAGTTTTTGTGCTCTCGGCTAAAACACAGTAATCTCATCACCAGTACCCCCTCCACCCCCACCACCTCATAAATAGAATCTTGTTCTTGGGAAGCACTGCAGCACTATGAATGCCTAACATGTTTGAAAAAACAAGGACTTGCAGGATACAAAACACTCGTGCAAAAAGTAGGTCTTCTATAAATAACCATTCCAAGTCCTGTTTAGGTCTTTACCTTCAATTGCCCCTAAGGGATGAATAAAGTTTTCTGAATCTGAATATTTACACTCTAGCTATTGAAAGCTATTGAAAAAAAGAGGTTTGTGGTGATACTGACTGATACTGAAGTATTTGTGCCCCTTTACCTTGAGGGGTTCTCCAGCAAAAAAAAAAATAAAACAGAAGAAAACCAGAGTACCCAGAGGAAACCTGCAAGACTGAGGTGAACATGTAAACTTCATGCAAATGGAGTCCTGACTGGGAATCAACCAGTGGATCTCTGGAGCTTTGAGAATACAGTGCTAGTCACTGCACCATTTTGCTGCCAAATTTTATTTATCAATGTTATTGTTAAGTATCAGTATTGTGATTTGTAACATGATGGCAATTCATTCATTCATTCATTCATTTTCTTTACACGATTAATGCAGTTCAGGGTTGTCAGGGACCAAGGCAGCACAGAACCAACTCTGAACAGGGTGATATTTCATTACTTGGCACACACACAAGCACACATTCACTTACAAAGGAGTGCACTCACTCACAATTCACTTGCTATAAATATGCCAATTGACAAAACGCAAGGAAATCAAGGAAAGCAACCAAGCTGGCACTCAAGAGCTATAAGGTGACAGGGCTAACCCTCAGCCACTGTGTTCAATCATTACCGATATTATCACTAAGTCAGTCACAAAAAGATATGCATTTTTGTTTATAGCCCTAGCACAGTCTGGAATTGAAAACTAAAAGTTGCTCTACACAAACATCCATCACTGTTTGCTGACGTGCTGAAAACTCACAGCCTGCACCAGTGATCTGACACTGAATCTTACAGCCCTTAAACTTTATGATCTGTATCCTGTAAACCACCAAATACAGAAAGACTAAAGCTAGACAGGTTTGTGGCAGATAATATTGTTAAAACCATCCAGGTTTATAAGGATCCAAGACAAACTAAGTTATAAAACTTTAACATTCTAAGCACTGCAACAAATCCTTAAACAACTATTATCCATTTTTTCATTGTACTCCATAGTTGAAGTTTTGGAGAGTACCTGAAAGTATCTGTTTAATGCTGTTGTGTGTGCTTTGTCACATATCCATCCAAAACATGTCACAAGGCTAATCACTGGTTCATCTGCACAACTAATGCTTTCTATCACATTCTTAATTACTACAAATTACCAAAATTGTTCGTCCTTCCTCTTCCCCACTCAGCATATTCCATATTCATTATGACCCGGTTTCTGTGACTTCACATGCCCTCCTCTTTGATTCTTAAAAAGACAGGCAGCTAAAAACAGGTAGAGTTTTACTGGGTGCTGGTAAGTTAACATATAATCACTTGCCAGAGATGGGAACTCGAGTGAGCGACTCGAGTCGAAGTCGCACTTAAGTCACCTAGAAAAATACTTCAGACTTGATTTGAAACTCGTCCCTAATGACTCTCGACTAGACTCGTCCAAAATGACTCGTGAACATTAAGAGTCAGTCCGTTATCCAGGCACTGTGCGTGAAAGTAACAGAAGAATAGCGCTTTTTACAATGTAGCATTGTCTCGAAGCGGCTATACAGTAATACATTATCTATAAGGCCAATCCCAAGTTGAGCAAGCCTAGGGAAATGGCGGAGTCACATGCAGAGTTCCAGAGACAGGTTTTAATACAAAATCGGTATGCATAAATCGGAAACCAAAACAGTACAAGGTCGAAATACCAAACATGGCAAACAGGATCCAAAAGGGTGCCGAAAAACAAGTCGGCAACAGTAAGTAAACGCGATAACACATGAGCTAGAAAGACCACTTAGATATCCGGTAGGATCAAGAGACTTAACGAGGAAGGAGTGTGGACGAGGAGAACAAGTAGGGTGTGTAATGAGGAGTGAAATTTGGTACAGGTGTGTGTGATTAATACGAGGGTGACGGTGATCGTGTGCAGGTGTGATCCATTGGATGTGACATTGGAGTAAAAAATACAGTTGTGTTTTTTCACAAAGTTAATCTGTTGTGTTTTTTTTAAACATGGGGACATTTTTACATTTTTCTTGAACTGCAACAAATGTAAAATAATCAATACAAAGCAAGATAACTGCATGTGGGATGGGGTTATCTTTACAAAAAACAAAGGAGGATACTCTAAGGACATACAAGAATGTTGCCACTAAAGGAACTAAACACTGTAGGGCAGATTAACCGCCAATTCAAATTCATCATTTATCAGTGCTAATATAATACGGATATGTGACGTGATGAAACAAGACTGTTTTACGTTCCTAGAAAGTCTTAGAGGTCTTTTAAGCCGAAACATTTTGAAACCATGTCAAATAGACCAATATCTAATTAATAGACTTCAGCCTGTCTCTCTTTTCTTTCTTATACTATGACACTTTGCTATTAAAGACTGTCACCAATCTATTCAGTCTCTTATATGTGTGTCATTGTTTTGTATAAGACATGCAACAAATAGAATATTAAGTAGGTCTGACTGTACAGTGTGAAGGTGTGCTAGTGTGTAAGAAAGACCTCTGCATTCATGGAGAACACTGGCATCAGATTAATGATGCCTTAAATGGTGCTGAATGTTCTGTGAATAATTCATGTAGCCTACATGATCAAGTCTTCACAGAGACAGAGGAGATTGATTGTTTCAATAGAGTGTAAAAAAGTGTTTTTTTTGTATGTGTGTGTGTGTGTGTGTGTGTGTGTGTGTGTGTGTGTGTGTGTGTGTGTGTGTGTGTGTGTGTGTGATCTTTGGAAGCACCTCCGTGTATAAATGAGTGGAGTGTCGCCAGTGTCCTGGGCTCCTAACGGGTCGGTAAACACATGTTCGGTGTAAATGCCTGGGTGGTTTTCCTCCACAGGGGTGGTGTCTGTGCTCTCTGTTGCCTCTAGAGCCACCTCGGCTGCAGTCACTCCACTCTGTCTGCGCTGCTCCCGGACATCCCCTACACCAGGCAGAGAGCAGAAAGAGAGCGTGAAGAAAGACTGAGTTCAGGAACAGAGCAACTAGATACAGAGAAAGCACTGGACAAGAAACATTATCTGTCCCATAAGCTGCAATGTGTGGATCTTATAGTACTTTTTAGCTTTAGTTCTAACCATTCGTACTTAAAGGTTTAAAGTGTTTAAAAGGTGGTACTGCACTGCTGTTCTGGAGGTTCGTTTCTTCAAGTGCACCCATTCCCTCTTGCTCGTGTGCAGCCAGCGAACTATGTTTATTCATGCTTATATTGCAAAGTGTTTGTAGTGTATATTTTGATTCTTCACGGTGCGTGATCGTTACTGCGTGTTTATAAGTGATGGAGAGACTGACTGGCTTAAGAGTTTAGGCTTGGGATACTGTGTAGATGGAAGCGTTCCACCACTTTTGTCCTGTGGAAAAAGTACCCTTTATACAGTGGTTTTAAAAAGACCATGTGACTATGGTAATGTCTGGTCAACGTCCAATTGCACAGAACGTAACGTGCTCATTAAACATCAGTGCTTTTTGGACGATGATTTCAGTATTGAGTTTTACCACGAAGAAGAAAAAACTTATTGCGATTGCCTACTAATGTCCATCTACTGATCAGAACGAAACAATAATGGAACAAACTGCACGTTACGTGTTCGCTACGTAAATATTTCTTTTGTTACATGTATGTGACGCAAGTCAGACGCCGTACCCTCTTGAGTATTTGCATCTGCAGTTTGAAGAACTGCGGCGGCTCCTTCAGCGGAGCAGCCCACTACGGTGATCCCATCCAGCATGCCCTCTGAGCTAACAGAGCCAGTGTTGGCAGCAGGGCCAGACTGGGACTCGCCCTCTACCCCGGTGGTTGCACTGTTTGTGGGCACCTCCTCTCCGGCAGGGTAGTCCGTCTCTCTTGCACCTGCGGCGCAATCACGTACAACGTCACAGCTGGCCCAGAACAGTCCGTTTAACTTTAACACACGGCTTTCTACTGTCCTCACCTGGCACGCTGGCAATGCAGAGCAAGTGCGAGTTACAGACTAAAAAGCTCTCGAGGATTTTTCCAGGCTGGTTAGCGTCGATCACGGCGACCTTGGATGTCGAGTCTGTGCTGGTGCAGATCCACACCAGGCTGGAGAGCTCGTCCTGCTGCCTCAGCTCTTTCTCCTGCTCCTGATCAACACGGAACAGGATCAGCCTGGCTCTGGGTTAAAGGTACGGTGCGTTCCTGTCTAAATGAATGGGGTTCTACCGTGAGCTCCTGCTCCAGTCGCTCCAGGCTGTTCCGAGAGCTCTTAACCTGTCGGGGGCTCTCCATGTCTTTGTAGAACACGCTCGCTCCCACAATGGAACCTCCATCACGAGTCTTCCCTCCCGATAGGTTCACACCCGCAGCGCACCATAACTACACCCAGAGGCATGAGGTCAATCTAAATAACAATGTAAAGCATGCAGGGAGGTGTGTGTGTGTGTGTGTGTGTGTGTGTGTGTGTGTGTGTGTGTGTGTATGTATATGTGTGTGTGGGGGGTGTCTCACCCTCATGGAAGCATCTTTCTCATCTAAAGGTCGGAGGTAAACAGGCACCGGTAAATTTTTCACCTTATTGTCTCCATTGGAACCCTTTTAGATAACAGACAGCCAAAACATCAGTGAGTGTGTATACAAGTGGGGTTGTCAGCGACATTCTCCGATTTCCCAGAAGGAATTACGAGATCCAATAAAGACAGCTGGAAATTTAACTCAGTAATCAGATTTCTCAGCGCGCGTACCATGATATCAATCGGTTTTCTCAATCTGCGCACGCACGCAAGCGCAACTCGACGCGGTTTATACACGGCCCGCTTGCACGAAGAGACTTTTGTGGAGACTCCAAAACGGTATATACTCGAGGAAATTAAGTATTTCATTATTTCACCTAAAAAGTTTGAACTCTCATCTGCCTGTAGGATTACTGGCTGGTTGCAAAGTGCTTCTTCTTTAAACCAGAAAGGTCTGCCTCGTCTCATTCGTCCACAACAGCCTTCAAGCATGTCTATGTGGATCTTTAGTAAACTGCACATGGCCAGTGGGGTGTTCAGAGAGCACCAGCTTGGGATTTGCAAGCACGTCATGAACACCACTGTTGTTCTCCTGTTGGTGGGCTCGTGAACATCGGCTAACGTGAGAGAGGCCTTTAGTTGTTTGGAGGTTACCCTGGCTTCCGCACCATTACGTAGCTTGCTTTGGGGGTGATGATCTTTGCTGGTCGACCGCTCCATCTGGCTGCTTGTGATTTGGAGTCCAAACACGTTTTTATTCTAAATTCTAGGAAATCTGCTTTGTTCGCACTACGACACAAACATGCGTTGTGGGGAAATGTATACTGCTCACGAAAAATAGGGGATATTTCAAAATGAAATAAATATCTTTATATTTTTGGCAGCAGTGTATTACAACTGATTGTCACTGACACTGAAAGCGGCTTTAATTTACATTCTTTCTTACATTCTGTCTATCTACTTTTATGCATCTGATTATGTATTAATATCACACTCAAGGACCATTACAAAACATGTTATAGGGTTCGATCAGATCAATATACCTTGCATTTCTGGGGCAGGCTCCAGCCATAGGCCTGTATCCTACCATCTTCTTTCTGGACATGAGCCTTCATCTGCTGGTACTGAGCTCTCTTCTGTTCCCTACGGGAGACTATGTTCTCCACTTCCGGCCTTCAGAAGGACACAAGCAAAGATATATTAGAATATTAGTCCCAAATAAGTAAAGTACGAAAGACGAGCGAGTCAACATGAAAGCACTTACTCCTCATTGAGGAAATCAAAGGCTTTGGATTTGTCGCTGGGCAGCTGAGCAAGGGTGCTGCTCCTCTTTTTAACCGAGGGTACGACGTGCGAAGTCGGTGCGTTGTACTTAAGGTTAACGGGTGCTTCCGGCCTTTTGGTCGCACCACTGGACGATGAACTGAAGAGCTTACTGAAACTGTGGGCGGGAACAAAAGACAGGAGACAGAAGAAAGAGAGGGGGGCCGGGGGAAGAAAGTTGGGAGAGGCAAGACACAAGTAGCAGCAGCAGCAGTGTTAGTGATCATAGGTTAACAGTTAGGGGGCAGTGGGTCACTTCCCAAACACAGGACATGCACCCGATCTGCATAGCAACATCACTATCAGCCTAAACTTTTAATTTCCAAACCCCAAACAAGCGCTGCTCATGCATTCCAATGAACGATCAAAACCCCTAAAAACTAGGCCTAGCGGTTAAGGTACTGGACTGAGAACCAGAAGGTCCAAGGTTCAAATCCCACCTCTGTCAGTCTGACATTGTTGGGTAGTTTAGCAAAGACTTTATCTCACAAATGCTTGGACTGTAAGAATGAATCAATTGTAGAAGAGAATCTATTAAAGGACAGAATTAATTGACTTAAATTCAAGTCATAATGACACAATCCATGTAACTGTGGGTTAAGGGGCTTGCTCAAGGGCCCAACAGTGTCAGCCTGGCAGAACCAGTCAGGGCAGCTTCTGGTCCATGACTTAAACAATATGTCAAAGTAATGGCTGTTGGTGTGTTATTAGTGTAAATTAAAAATTAAAACGTATTTGTTTATTGCTGTTAATAAATGAACTACACAATTTAGTAAAGTAATTCACGTAAAATCCAAATTAGAGTCAAATCCCCGTCCTGAACTTCCAGTATCTAATTTCCTGCTATTATTATCTGAAAATGAAACCCTAGAAATCAAATTCTGCACTGTGTGTGTCAGTACAATGGAAGTGACATAAATGGTGGATTTTCAATGGCATTATGGCATTTTGCCTCTACCTCCCCTTCCACTTCCTCCCCATAAGTAAGATGCTATAATAGCATGTGACTTAACACACATGCATAGACAACAAAGGTCTCATGTGTGTGTGTGTATATATATATATATATATATATATATATATATATATATATACACATACATATACATACAGACACACACACAGCGGAAGGTGACCACGCCCACCACTTTCTTGA
>JAUZST010005084.1:0-15841 GCA_034779995.1 Parotocinclus haroldoi
GACAAACCTCCTTAGATTTAATTAAAAACAAAAATAGATATATATATATATATATATATATATATATATATATATATATATATTCAGTCGTTTGCGCTGATACTTAAAACCTGCAACAACCAGCTCTTATGATTTTTTTTATGGTTTTTAAGTAGGAAAACGTTTTTCTTTTTTAATATTATGCTCCTGTGATGATGACAATAATTACTGAGGTAAAAATACGCAAACAAATACGTAAAAAATCATTAAAAACAGTAGTTCCCATCCTTTTATTCTCTTGGTGCCTCCCCACAAAAGTATCCAAAAAAAAACAAATCTGTACCCTTCCCACCCCCATCCTCAACCCCACCGGGGTGGAGCGCACAGAAGGCAAACATTTTGTGATTCGTTCCTTCTGGACCGGCAACAAAATTCACATCTTTAAGAGCTTTTTTCCTATTAAATTAAATGAAAAAAAAAATTTTTTTTTGAGGGGTGGGGGAAGTCGCTGGGGGCGGGGCTTCTTTTCCGCTTTTTAAGCCTGCCAAACATTTATCTCAAACTCTATCCTAACCTTATTAAACGCCCTTTAAAGTCGTTTTATTTACAGTTTTTTTTTTTTTTTTTTTGACAAACTCAGAGCACCTCGGGGCAGCCAAGGCCCCCCCGCACCCCCGCACCCCCTCCCCGAGCGAGGCACGGACCCCGAGTTGCGTTTTTTGATCATACTGAGATAGGGGCCGTGTCCAAACCTGCATTCTACCCGACAAATCCGGCGCAAACAGACGAAGAGCGTAACGCTTAGAGAGGCATCCTTATCCGGCTTTTCTCATGTTGCCGTGTGACAGCAGGCTCCCGTCACGTAAACACACCGAGGTCCACGGGTACACAACATAACAGCTTGCACATGTTGTTTCTAATAAACGTGCCCAATAAAATGAATACTTCTGCATTAAAATGGTAGCGTTCTGGCGTCCGCCTTCGTACGGGGCAAAAGAGGAAGAAAGAAAAAACAAAGCCGGCTCCTCCTTCCAGGAATGCAAAAAAAAAAAGAAAAAGAAAAAAAAAAGAAAGCAACGAAATGGACGCATCCTGTTTTTTTTTTTTTCCTTTTACAGCATATCCTTTCGATCATAACAATAATAACAGTTTCTATTTTTTTCTTCCATTACCTGAGCGCTTACGGTTAAAGCAGGAATACGAGCACGTTTTTAACGAATTACAATAAGAAAAGAAACGTCAAATGCTAAGCGCGCAAAAAAAAATTTAAAAAGGGTACGCCGAATTCCCGACGCTCAGTTCGTAAATAAGAACAGAAAATAAATTTGTGCAGAACCTGAAACGAAGTTAAACCATCGAAACATAGATTTGCTCTCTTTTTTTTTTGCCGGTGGGGGGGGGGCAAATACTTTTGGTTAGGTTTCCTATTCATACGGCGAAATAAAATACCCTTCAAATTCACAGGATTTCGGGAAGGGTTTGTTTTGTAATCCAGCAATTGTCGTTCGTTTTGCGACTGGTTCCGTGAATTTTGCTATGAATTTTGTGTGACAGTTCAAAAATAGGAAATAAATTAATTAGTTCTGCAAGCTGCTTAAAAAATATATGGTTAATTAAATTCTACTACTTTTGTAATGCAGGAATACAAAAAAATAAATTTATATATATATATATATGTATATATTTTTTATATATAATTTATATAATGTAATATATATTTTTTTTTAATTGAATTTTGATTGTTTTTGTTTGTCATTAAGTTATTGTCATTTTTTTGTCGTTTGTTTTGCCAATTATGCCATGAATAGACAGAATGTGGATTTAAAAAAAAAAATTACAATAAAGCTTTTTTAAAAATTACAATAAATTAACTGTAAATTGTTAATGAATTGGCCTTTAAAAAGTAAATCCAATTAATGACACTAACTTGCTCGACAAGAACTGGTTGTGAAAAAGACGTTCAAAAATTAAAATGAGTTAAAACAAATATACATACATACATATATATATATAAATTACTTTATTTTAAAAAAATATTGATGTTCCATGATTACATATTTATATAATATTATTATATTCGTAATATTATTTTGAAAATTATATTATTATTATTATTATTGTTATTTTTTAATCCTCGACACTCCAGAGCCTATAACCTGAATTAAGAGGGCAAAGACACGTTTGTTTTCTTACTGGGGTGCCAGTTCTCCACTTCGGGCTCTGTAGGGGTTTCCCCATCAAATTGATTTGTTTATTTAAGAACGTACGCACAGATGTATGAACCTGGCAAACGTTTTGTCCTGCCTCGTCCCCTTTTTTCCCACCGACCACGTATTAATTACTAACCGGGCCTGGCTGATCACGGAGCAGGAGCAGGAACAGGAACGGCGTCCGATCCAACTTTTCCACTGGCCATGCTGTAAATCAGGCTTTTCAAACAAGGTTTACCTGTCAGAGAACAAACAAGACACACACACACACACACACACACACACACAGAGTGAGCTAAACATGCTTTAGAAACCTTACAATAAGCCACCAGCAGGGAACCACAATACACTCTGCTCTCCACAATGGACTCACACAGGTCGTGGCTGCTTTTTAAGTCCTTTATGGCGACTTAAAAAAGCACTTTCATGTGATCGCGATCTTTCCTGGAACTCCAACACGACGATCTCGTGTGCATGTGCTCATTTATTTATTTATTTTTGCCTAAATCAAATCATCCTTTTAATCGAATTACATGACCAGAGGCGACCGGGCCAGTCGGGCCTCTTCGGTTTGGGTAATTTCTGTAATGTTTCATAGGGCCACACACTGTCAACAAATCTCTCATACTTTAATCCTGTCCAGACAACTTTTACCGACTCGTCTATTCCTTCATTCAGATTATTATCATCATTATGTTCTTAAAATGTGTGTGTGTGTGTGTGTGTGTGTGTGTGTGTGTGTGTGTGTCATGGCACGTGCACTGTGTGTATTTCCAGTACTTCTGCTGAAAGTGACGAGCAGCTGAGTTCAACCGTGTAAAAGCGAAAGTGGAAAAAATGATTTACCATAGTGTAACAAGCATAAAGAAATGAGTATGTAGGCCAATGTATAGGCGACGGGAAATAAAAAAGGATCACTACAGGAAAATCTCGTTATAAAAACATACTTAGAATGAAATGAGTACATGCGTGCATAAGAAACAGAGAGGAGGAAAGAAACAAGTAAAAAAAAAAAAAGAAACGAGAGGAAAGGATTTCAAAACATTAAACTTGTAAGAACAAGCATTTGAAATGGGAAAGAAGGAAAAGAAAAAAAGGAAACAAGACAGAAAGAAAAAAGAAGGAAAGAAAAGAAAAAATTTGAAAGAAAGAAAAGAAAAAAATTGAAAGAAAGAAAGTAAGGAAGGATAGAAAGAAAAAAGAAAGAAACGAAAAAAATTAGAATGAAAGAAAGGAAAAGGAAAAAGGAAAAAAAATGAAAGAAAGAAAGAACAGAAAAAAGACAGAAAGAAAGAAAAAAGATAGAAAGAAAGGAAAGAAAAAAAAAGAAAGAAAGAAAAGAAAGAAAAAAGAGAAACAAGACAGAAAGAAAAAAGAAAGAAAGAAATGAAAAAAATCAGAAAGAAAGAAAGAAAGAAAGAAAGAAAGAAAAGAAAAAAGAAACAAGACAGAAAAAAAGAAAAAAGAAAAAGGAAAAAAAATTGAAAGAAAGAAAGAAAAGAAAAAAAAACAGAAAGAAAGAAAAAGAAAGAAAGGAACAATTTAGAAAGAAAGAAAGAAAGAAATAAAGGATAAATTTTGAAAGAAAGAAAGAAAAAAGAAAGAAAGAAAGAAAAAAAGGATAGATTTTGAAAGAAAGAAAGAAAAAAGAAAGAAAGAAAAAATTTAGAAAAAAAAAGAAAATAAAAAGAAAGGAAAAATTAGAAAAAAAGGATTTTTTTTTTTTTAAAAACAGAAAAAAAGAAAAAAAAAAGGAAAGACAGAAACAGAAGAAAAGGAACAGGAGAGAAAAGAAACATTCACCCAGTAAAACAAGCATTTGAAATAAGAGAGAAAGAAAGAAGGAAAGAAAAAGCACATACATAAATAAAACAAGGGAAGAAAAAGTAAAAGAGAGAAACATTTTATTAAGAGAAAAAAAAAAAAAAAAACTAACAATCTTGATCCATCGAAACAAATTTCGTAGACACGGTAGAAATAAAATGGCAGAAGAATGGCCAAATGAGGATAAACGAGCGATTCATGACTGTGTGCATCGTCATCAGACACAAAAACAAGAAAGAAAAGAAAGGAAGAGAACAAAAGACCAAGAGCTTCGGAACTCTTTTGATGTGGAAAATCTTCTCCGTCGTTAAAACCTATGGAAGGCGGCTTTTTGCTGATTTAATAATCTATCTAGCTGTTTAGGGGTGAAAATAAATTCCTAATGAAAGGTCTGAGCAGATATGAAACAGTAAATATGCAGGAATAATCCAAACATGGCAACTTATCTGGAATCGACCAAACGCTTCGAATTATTCGCTTCTTCGTATCGAGCTTTTAGTCCCTGAGTCGTTCCTCACCGTGGCCTAAGAGGGGAGCTGGAAGCTTATTGAGCCGCGTGTGTGTGTGTGTGTGTGTGTGTGTGTGTGTGTGTGTGTGTGTGTGTGTGTGAGCCTGCAGGTTCCATTACAGGGTCAGGCTGATGAACAGAATGGTTTTAACGTGCGTTTATTTCACTTTTTTATTGGATTCCCGTGTTTTGTTTTGTTTTGTTTTGTTTCTTTTTTCGATGGCTGTTAAGAAAACGGTGCGCACACACGTCTGTAAAATCATTTCAAAACGGTATCGCCGATTCAAACAAACGGATCCTTCATGTTTCACGTTTCCACTATGGCTGGAAAACGTCCAAAAGGTCGGAAACCCCCCCGTTTTCGGTCCTCGCTAAACGCGTCACTTTAAAAGATTCTTCAAAGAAGCGTTTTACAAATCGAAAAAAAAAAAACAAAAAAATGAACTGTTGTTTTTTGTGATGACTGAAAGTACTTATTAAAACGTACACGAAGGTTTGCTGTTAATTAAGAAAAAGAAAAACCCCTTTTCAGTTTTGTTGATTTGGTTTTTTTTGCTCTTTTTTCCCCCCAGTTCTGCCATATATATATATATATAATATTTTTTTAACAGTTATAGAACAAAGAATTTCATTTTTTTTACACATTAAGGCAAGGTAAGAGCTGACACACTGCTCATAAAAAATATATATTTCAAAACGAACCCTAAGTTTTGTGAGCAGTTTGCTTTTCGGTTCGTCTTTCATGCCTGACGTTTGATCGACTGATTTATTTTTAAAAATTTTTTAAGGACGAATCATTACAAAAGACACGAAACGGCCATTAAGTTATAATCTGTGGTTGTGATCAGTAATTATATATTTCATGTCCCACGGAAGCTGCACATTGGTTCTACAACCACAATGGAAAAATGAAAAATATGAAAAATAATCAAAACTCCTGACTTTCTAATCTGGGGAAATCCTCGCCGGACGTGCCCCTTTCCCTCTCCGCTCGGACGCAGGGGGGCGGGGGAGCGATTTCCGGGGATAACTTGGATAAACGGATCTGTTTGACGCGGCACTCTTGCCTTTAGCCAAAGTAAACCCGAAGGGGCCCGTAAAGTCGTCCTGAGTCGTCGTCCGGATAAGAAAGGGAGCAGCGGACCAGGTTTCTATTGCGCTTCCTTAATGGACTCCACGTCTTCTGTCTCTGTAAATACGAGCCGCTTCGCTCCCACTGTTTGTCCCGCCCCCGTTTTTTGGGCCTGGGAGCTGTTTGAACAGCTGCTCGTACCTGTGCCCCGGCGAGTTTGGGGGTCTTCTCGGGCGGTACCGTTTCTGGCCTGAGTGCTGCACTCGGTGTTGGTTTGCTTAAGTTACACAGGGCTTTGATCTTCCTGTGTGTCAAAGGGGCTGTAAAATGTAAGCCCACATGATCAGTGGGATAAATTCTGCACCGGTGAGACAGACTGCGATCCTGACGCTGCCATCCCGACGGAGGGTCACCCCCCCCGGCAGCGATACGAGGGGCACTAACAACTCGGCGTTCCCGTGTGCTGCTTCCCGTGGCAGGACTTCCAACTGGCATTTTTCAGCCGGACAGTTCTTGGCCACGCACGGCGAGGGCTCTCTGCCATCTTCCTCGAGCGAGCGTGCAAACGTTGCCAAACGGGCAGCAGGGCGGCACGAGGAACCTGCTTCCCTCCCACCGTTGCAGCCAACCTTTTCTCGCCTTGTATCCAGGACAAATTCCTTTCGGATAAAGCGCGCGAGGCCGGTCGCCACCCGAACTAAATCCCCTCCCTCCCAAAAAAAAAAACCCCCGCGGCGGCCGTAACGGGAAATTGCGCAAACGGCTCCTCAAAGGGAATCGAGGCCGACGTCCACGGCAGCGGAATGATCAGCGAGCTTGAGCACATGGCTCTGAACGAGGGCAAATCGAGCAATGAAGCGAATATCATAACCGCGGCGATTAATCTGGTCACAAAAGGATCGTCGGAGCCAGGAAGCAAGCGTGTCCCTCACCAGTCCAGAAGGTCAAGGAGATCTGAAGTACTGGAATCTATGCACTAATGCGTCGAGGGAAATGTAACGATAATATGTGCGAATGACTACAATGTGAACGCGAAAGGATTCGTTTATTTGTAGGTCCTGCAGGGATTTTTGGGCCGATGAGTAAATTCCACCTTAAGGTGTCGATTATTACAGAATAACAGGAGGATTTGTTCACTAAATGGCAACGGGCCAAAATGGCAAAGGCGATAATAAAGCAAAGATCAGAGATCAGTTTTCCTCTATATCCCAGATTTCATGGACCTGCTACTTTAGGTCGGTGAATCAGAATTTCATCTCAAGACTAGTCATATATATATATATACACACACACCAATTTAGAGACACCAATTAACCTAACGCGCATGTCTTTGGACAGAGCTGTGTTTGTTAAACGTTTTGCATATCTTGCTTACGGACTGATATTCCGTTGCACGCCAGTAGGATCACGATCCCCCACTGACTGGCCTCCCCTCCCTCAGACGGTCTCAACTAAGAGCTTTACGGCCAAGACGAGAATGGAAACGTCCAATACGGGAATGTTTTTTTTTTTCCTTCTTCCGAATGTAGGTCGCGTGATTTGGTTCCGCCGGAAAGTACTTTTTTTTTTTTTTTTTAACATTAAAAAACTTTTTTGAGCTCAATTCGCACGATTCTTTGCTGGTTTCAATCAAAGCCGCCCTTAATGGTGACGCCCTGCGTCGTCTCAAGCTTCTGCTCGCGGCTCTGGTGGAAGGACACGCGGCTGACCTCGCAATACCTTTCGAAGCCGTCCCTAACAAGCGGACCGAGCGACTGGCCGCGAACGCCAAGCCCCTTGTGGCAGGTAAGGGGTTAAAGACCTCGGCGAGAGCAGGATGCTATATTCATTAAGATTTCCCCTTCCTCCTCCCCAGCTCTCCAACCATCTGAAGCACCATTATGGCTTTTCAGACCGCTTCCCGCCTGGATTCCTTTCTGCCTGCGCACAAAAGCCGCCCGCTCAGCTGGACGGGCAGGGGAGGAGAGCTTTTTCTGACGTGAAGGGCCCTCAGAGGTCCGGCTTGCGAGCGGGCGGATGGGTTTTGTGCGCGGCCGCGGGTGCGCGTCGCCATTAGCGGAGGCCAGAAGTTGTGCTGTGCTGCGTGATTAATGACAAAGCCGGCGTTGCGCGCTAATGACTGAGCCCGGAGCAGTGATCTAATGCCTCTATCACGTGCTACTCTCTCTCTCTCTCTCTCTCTCTCTCTCTCTCTCGTTCACTCTCTTGCTCCCTCTCTCTCTCTCAAATCTCTTTTTAAAACTCGGCCCTCGCCCGTGGCACTCGTTAGCGAACAAAGAGCTTCCAAAATGTTTTCATTTTCAGCTGCACTGTTTGTACTCGGTCACACAATGGACGATCCCCGGCGAGGCTTTGTGCTGGACGGTCACGGGTGCGCCGTCACTTCCGGCTTCTTCCGCTGGACCGTTTTAAAGTGAAAAACGCTCTTCGAGTCGACTTGTCCAGCCCGTTAATAAGCAGAAGCCGATCAGGGCTGAATCCACAAAAAACGTAGATGTAGACCACTAATGTTCCTTTCGAGATGCCGCCCTAGAAAACCGGCTTCAAAAAACCCACAGAAACCCTTCTAGGCCGGACGGTCCAGGTCATGTGACTCAGAAGCAGGCGCACTTTGGCTTTGTCGGTCGGACTCGACTAGTCCCAGGACTCAAGGCGAAAATTCATCCGAATGGGGATCCGTTTTGCACACATTCTCTGTACTGTACCACCTCTTCTCAGGCTAGGAATACACTCGCAGGTATTTATGGCCCAAACAGGAGGAGCCTGGCGTTACTACCACCTCAAGCGACTCCTTTTTTTTTGGTCTGGGGAGCATATAACGTGGATATGTGCAAAAGTCTTAGGCCGCCGCTGGATTAGCTAGACAATCAAGGGCCATGCTGAGCTCAAGGGCCCAACAGTGGCCCGTACAGTTCCAGAACTCCCCGTACTCCGTGCACCACAACACGACGGTTCTTTAGCTGAATTTTTTCATCTTAGGTGCAAGTCAGTCTGGATGTGGGCGGCTGCTAGAAAAAAAAAAAAGACTTGGACATGGACTGGGGTCACATTTCTGGATCCTGGCCTCAGTCGTGGTGCGTGCGTGCGTGTGCGTGCGTGCGCGCGCGCGCGTTTGGAGGGGTCCTGTTCTCCTTCGCAAGATGAGTAAATGCAGATATTTCATTAGAAACAAGCACGACTCCCCTCCACCCCCTCGGACAGCAAAGCAGAGCGCCCGTCTTTGGCGACCGCCCTTTGGGAGACCTCTCGCTCGCTTCCTGCTCACACATGGGCTCTGTGTATCTGCTCCAGGAGCCGCACAGGAACCCGCCAGAATGCCTGCTGGAGCTCTTCCTGGGTGTCCGGCGGGGATCGGGGCCAGCACATCTGGAGGGGCCGCTCGCTCATCTGAAGAGGCAGCCCTGATCCCTTGAACTCCCTCTCCATCTGCTCTTTTTGAAGAGGCGCATCCCTGCTCAAAAGTTTCCTGCGCAGGGGTTACGGCCTCGCCTACGATCGTCAACATCTACTTTTGCGGACCCATTTTGCACCCATTCTCCGCACTGTACCACCTCTTCTCAAGCTAGGAATACATTCTATACAAATACATTTCTAGCCCAATCGGGAGGAGCCTGAAGGTACTACCACCTCGAACGCGCAAAGTGACTCTTTTTTTGGTCCGGGGAGTACCTAACGTATTACATATGTGCAAAAGTCTTAGGCCACCACTGGATTAGCTAGGCTATTGTTTTAGCAACGGTCATATATAACTGCTGCTCAGCTTCTTGGTTAGAATAGATCCAGAAATCAGGAAGTATTAGCAGCGTCTGACAGCTCCGGGCGGAGCCACGTTTTACGGCTCGAACAGGGACGCTCTTTGGACGGGCGGCAGCCGAGAAACCAAAACGTTTCACACGGATCGGACTGATGATGGCAGCAACGAAATCCAGTATTTGGGATCAGTATGTCTAACGGTGGCCTGAGACTTTTGCACAGCACCGCACAGGCGGTTTGCACGGTTTACAATAACAGAAATAGTTGTTCGTGCCCCCCGCTGTTTTGGGGAAGTGTGGAAATGGGTTTCGAGCCTTTACGACACGACGGGGTACGCCGAAAGCGCAGCGGGTTTCCATTTGCCGGCGCTTGTTTATCTGGCCCGGCCGCCGCGACCGAGCCGAGAAACGCAGGGGACGTTGAAACCCTCGGAGCGCGTTGTTTACGAGCGATGCTTTTGGAGCAGAAAGTATTCTTCAGAGGGAGGATGACAGCGCTGAACTCTAAACTGTTTACGACTGCAGCACTATCTCTGTTTGCGCAGGATAAATACAGGAAAACAAAAGTCGCCACGCACATCCTCCCAAAGACATGTGCGCCGCCTGTCTTTCTATCTTCCCTTCTCTTCTGGGCTCTCGTTTAGATCACCGACTCCTCGTGGGTGGCTGAGTTCGGCCATGTGGGCTGCGCCTCTGCACTCTGTACCGGATTCGTAAACAGAGCTCAGAGGTTACCGTTTTCCCCGGCAAAATGGCAACCGTGGCGCTTTTTGGCCCGTAGGACGCTGGAAACGTCGACGCGCTGCACAAATTCTGGATTCTTGGACCAGGCCCCGCCCCTTTCGATCGGTTTTGAATTCATGTGGCGACCGAAATCATCTTTGCTTCGTCGGCTCTAACGTACCGAAATGCTCCAAAGCTTTCCACCCAGGCTGGGACGGACCGGGTCCTCCCCGTGTCTGTGTCTGCACGGGTTTACTCCGGGTGGCCCTTAGGGCGTCACTGTGTGTGCCTAGCGTTGCCGGGTGGGCGCCGGCCGGGCCGCGACCCCGTGTGGATTGAACGCGCTGACATTTCGACCGATGCCGTTTGTCACAAATGCCAGTCGTGTCGACGGGACGGGTTACAGGTGCTATAATATATATTTGGGGGCAGGTCCGGGGACCGTAATTTGGAACAGCAGATTAGGATGAATTCCTCAAATGAATCCCTTAAGCCAAGCTTCCTGTTTTAGGGCCCTTCACGTTCCCAAAGAGCGCGGGGGTATCTGACGGAACGGAGCGGCTCCACGTTATAAAAGGCTGCTTTTGAGGGTCGAAAAAGTTCTCGGCACGTGGCGCGATTGGACAGGAGGGCTCAGGAACAGACCCAGGTCTCGGGTATCGTTCCAAAACCGCTGGAACCGTTTCGTTTCCCTTGGTCTCTTAATAGGTTTGGTAATGCTATAAGTACTTCAGCACACTCAATTTGTAATTGAACTTTACGGCTTTATGTATTATATAAACTACAACAGTGCAAACTGTATTATTCCTGGATGGGATTCAGAGCCGTGCCGGTCCAGAAATAACTGGGAACCGGGAGAGGAGAGAAGGGCTTTCTCTCTAGCCGGGCTCCTTCCGAGACGCAGGAAGTAGTTCTATGAGTATTTATTCCTTTGTTGCTCTAACGTGACCCGGGCGTTTCGGACCACGAAGCCGAGCTGGATCGCTAATTCACGGTTCAAACGAACTCCCCAAAACGGCCCTCGTCTGAACCTCGGCGAATGGCGCTGGGAATCTCGTAGCGTTTACGCGGAACGGCGCTCTGGTTTCTGATCGTTTTATAGCGTCCCCGCTGAGTGCGAGACCGGCTCCGATCTCCCGCCCCCTGGCCTCAGCCGGCCAGCGAGGGAGTTTATTATTTAAAGAGGTTTCTCGTTCACATCAAGGATCCTCCGGTCCTCTTATCCGACTCCTATCTGCTGCTCTTTGATACGAGAAAGCAATTTGGGGGAAACTGGGAGCGCAGCACTACGCGAACCCCCTCCACATCCTGTCCCATAGCGCTTGATTAGCATCTTTAGCCGAACGCAGCCCGACGCTCGTCTCCTGGGAAGGACCGTGTCCAAACGCTCTGCTCGACGCGGGAAAACAGCTCTCTCGGTCGGGGCCAACGTTAATAAACACGCTCTGCTTTTTGCTTTTGGGCTCTCGCTGTCTCCCTCGTAAGCCTATCATGGAGTCGCTGAGCGTGCGGTAGGTTCAATTTAAGGTGTTTCGGAAAGCTGTAAAGCACCGCGGACGCTTCAGCTTCCGAGGGTTTGCTGTCACAGCGGATGGAGATAAATCCAGGTCCTGTCTGGGATCCTGCGACGGTCGGGTTCGAGCGTGGAGGCCTCGTGGTGATCCTGCCTCTGCTGTGGGGCAACACACTGGCCCAAGTGCTGGCGGGACGAGCGGATGGGGAGCCGGCATCGTTCCTGCCCTCGCGCCCAGCGTTGCCGGGTGGGCACCGCCTGGCTAGTAGTGATACGAGGGACGCTAACAGCTCAGTGCGGGACATCTTGCAAGACGTGTTGCCTCTCATGCCAGGAGTTCCGGGCGATCCAACACTTTCTTGGAAACGCCAGATTTATGAGGCCACCTGAAACGCCGGCTCCGTCAACCTACAAGTGTCCGGGATCTACGGCAAATGTACCTCAGGGTACGTGTATGCCTTCACCCGTATCTCCTCTTGTATCCAGGCTGGAGGCGGCCTAACAGGGTAACTCGGGCCTCCTTACAATTGTACAGTCCCCGTCCCCCCAGACCAGAGAGGAACCCCAGGACGGTGACGCCTGCAGGCATCAAATTGGGCGTTAAACGCAAGGCGTAAACTGTTAAGCGGACCCTCCGTAGTGTTTTTGTCTGGGCCACAACCGTGATGTTACTCACAGCTCGGTGTTTGGCCGGCAGCCTGAAATCGTCCCCCGTTTAAGGCTTCAAGTTCACTTTCATGGGCCGGACGTGAAAAGCGACTCCCCGAGTTGAACTTTTCTTGCCGACTGCGGCGTGAACTGCTACCGTTCGGTGATCGCTTCCATATGCCGTTCCCATCGAGGCCTGACAAGGAAGGAGCAGGACGTGGAACCAACACCCACCAGGCCCTCCCCAAACCCACTAACCTCCACCCCCACCCACCCCCAACCCACCCGATAAGGTCTGAAGTGTGTACAGGACCTTATCAGATGCAGGACTCAGATCAAAGACCCGCAGGCGCGTTGCGGGGTGGGCGAACGGAGCAGCCTGACGCTGTTTTCTCCAATTGGGCTGGGTCAGCGAGGTCTCCGTCACTTGTAATGACGTTCCCGATGCGCTCCCCTCGTCCGATATTGAATTAAGCCAGCACTCGAACTCGAGCTAATGAGCCTGACGCAGCCACGATATAATCAGTCATTTTCGAGAACGCACAACCCCACCCCCTGCCCCAAAAGCCCTGCGCAGGCCCGGCCTGGCTTCCTGAGCAAAGGAGTCTGGAGCTGCCTAAGTGTGCACTTCTGCTGGCGCTTCTAACCATCGAATTAAAGGTCTAATTAGCCCAGCCTTGGCCCGCAGGCTCGGGGCGGCGCTTCGGCCGGCTAATGGAGAAGAGCTCTCTCTCAATTAGCCATAATGGGTCTGTACGTGTCAGGTCTCTGGAGGTCCGTAACGGAGCAGGGGGCGGCCACGCGGGCTGAGTAAACACGCTAACGAGGGCGAGGCGGTAAACATTCGACCACGCGTGGCCTCGCCTCGTACGAGCCCTGACACGGAACAATCCGGTCAACGGCGCGCTCTGTTCTACAAATCAGATTAGGCAATTTCGGTTTGGTCGGCGGGTTTGTCAGAGCATCGACGCCCACACCACGGACGCAGACGGGCGCCCGGGTGACAGGAGAGAGCGGCGCGGTTGCCAGAGCCGCCAGGCACCTTCGATTCCTTGGCGCAGACCCGGTCGCTTTTTTTACGCGCGGGATCTGGCCACCACGGCATCGCGCGCTTGAGAAAAGAAGAATCCGGTTATTTATCCTTCAAGATCGAAGTTTAACTTTAAGTTTAGGTTGTTTTTTTTTGTTTTTTTTTTTGTGAGCCGGTTGAAAAAGTCCTAATCCTGAGCCGACTACCTGAGCTTTTTTGGTGGCTCTTCGTACTCTTTCTTTCTTTTCTTTCCTTTTTTTTTTTAAATATCAGTAGGATTTCTTTCGGTTCTTATTCCTTATGACTTTCCCCGTTTTCCTGTTTTCATATTTGCATCCCTTTCTGAGTTTCTTTGCCTTTTTATTTTCCACCCTTCTTTTCTACCGCACCGTCTTCCTTCTCTCCTATTTGATCTCTTCTTTTACTATTTCTGTTCATCCCTTTTTTCGAGCCACCGATTTCTTATTTCCAAATCCAGCTTTATTTTTGTACCGCTTCCTTACAGAGAGACTCTTCCCCCTTTTGTTCTTTCGTCTCCCCCCCGGGGTTTTATTTCGTCCTTCTTTCTTTGCCCCTTCGCCCACGGGTGACATCACTAAAAGTCCCGAAGAGATGCCACCTTCTTTTGCTTTGCTTTATGTTTTCGAATCAAAGTAACTTTTGTTGCCGCACCGTTTCGGTTCAGCTCACCTCGGCCCGCCGCCGTCGCCGCCGCCGTAACTCGACAGCCTGTGATTAAAGCTTATCTTCTCCTGCTCGTCCCTTCTTCAGTCCTTCAGGAGCCACACAAAAGAAGGTCCAACTTTCAGCTCTTTTGTTTGCTAAGACAGTGGCAGTAATTACAGCCTCCATGTGCCGCCTGGCCGAGGGACAGCACCGGCCCTGCTGGGGAGACAAAACAAAAAGCGACTGATTGCGTGTCGGCCCGGGGCCCGTGCGACTTTGGGAGATTGTGCGAGTGTGTGGTCGTGGATGACGGAGTGTGTACTGTTCCACCTCGATGCGAAAAGTTTGGGTCTCTATCAGCCCGAGTTCTGCTTTAACAGCAGCTGTGGTCATATCAGTGTGTGTGTGTGTGTGTGTGTGTGTGTGTGTTATCAGTAAGAGGCTGCTCATCAGTCAGAGCTCAGAGCAGTGCGGCGCCTTCCCTTATCGCGACCCATCACACTGCCGTACCATCAGCAGACTTCTGTTCCCTTCTTTCCTTATTATTTCGTTATTTATTTCTCGTCCCAATTCCTAATTTTTTTGCCCCCCTTTTTCATTTGCTTCCTTCCTTCCTTGTTTTTCTTTTCTTTTCTTTTTTTCCTCTCCTTTCCCCACTGGCCCTCTTTATTTATGCATTTCCGCGTTCATTCATTTATTTATTGAAGTCCTTTATTTCTTTTCTTCATTACCGTTTTTGTTTTTCTTTCTTTTCCCTCATTCGTCTTCCCACGACGTCGTTCCCTTTCTCCCTTTTCTTCCAGGCCCTTCCTCGTTTAAAGTGTTACTTCTATGCGTAATAAATAACGACCAATTCAATTCGTTTTTCGACCTGGTCCTAATCTTACCTGTCTTTTCTTCTCTTTACACATTCTCGTTTCTTCTTAAGCTCTTATCGTTTGCCCTTCTTCATTTCTTCCTTTTTCCTTCGACCTTTTCTTTTCGACCCTTTCTCTGTTGCTTTCTCCTTACTCTCTAGGCACGGGCCTCTTTCCTTCATCTCTTTTTATCTCTTTCCTGCCTCTCTCATCTCGCCTTCCATCGCTTCCTTCCGATCCTTCCTTTTTATTTCCTTATAAGCGCAGGTTCCTTTCTTTTCAACATATTGTAAACGTTCAATGTTTAACGTAAACGTATTTGTTCTTTACTTCTCTTAAAACGGTGAATGAGAAACGCGTCGTAATCTTGGTTCATCGTATTGATGCAACACTGTGTGTGTGTGTGTGTGCGTGTGTGTGTGTGTGTGATGTCATGCTCTGTTACCCTTATGTCAGTCTGGTTACTTCAGTGACATCACTCACCATGATCTCAGCGCAGCGTTTAGAAAAAAAAACAGCTTCCAGCACTGAATGGAATCCTGATATTACATCCAATATGAAACCTGATTAACCCTGGCCTACATGAACCTGTCATTCCTGTTCCTCTTCCTCTGTGTGTGTGTGTGTATGTGTGTGTGTGTGTGTGTGTGTGTGTGTGTTCGTGTTCTAATACCCCAGTGCCTGATCAGAAGTCAGTTCCAGTACAGTATCTCACTTTCAGCAGATCGATGCGACTCTCAGACGGATGTATTGACTTTTTCGTGTTGCTGTAATGTGATCGAGCTCGTAAAGAACAAACATTTCCTTTGGTTTGGATTTTTTTTTTATAAGAGAACAGAGGCTAGGGCTTCTTAATCTCATTTGCTTTTTCACGACACAGCACCGAGAGCGGCGCTAACCGTCTGATTTTCATTTGAAAAGCAACGAAACAGCTGGATATATATACAGTCGAATCCGGTTAACGGGTCCGGCCGCTTATTCAGACCGAATCCTAAAGTACAGAAACAGATCCTGTTATAGACGTGTAATTTTATTCCCTTATTCGGACCAAAGAAGGTG